>CM035129.1:111885265-111962765 GCA_020205605.1 Panax ginseng
AGGTGAAGTTGTGATCTTAAATCTCCGTAATCTTAATTTAACTAGTGGTAATTAGAATTAGTTTAATTATAAATTGAAATTCATTCGTTTAAATAAGATTGAGTTGATTACGAGTTAGTACTTGGTGATTTTTATTAAATAATTCTATGTGGGAACGATACTCTACTTTCACTTTATTACTTGTTGACCACGTATACATGCGTGTTGTGCGTAATTAGATTTTACCCAACAAGTTTTTGGCGCCGTTGCCGGGGAATTAATTTAATAATTATTTACCAATATTAATTTCAATCAAATTAGTCTTAATTTAAACATTTTTATTTTTATTTTTAATTTTCTTCCTATATTTCTCTCTTTTCAGGTACTATGGATGACTTTGCGTATCAATGGCCATACACGAACATGACTCAACCAAGGGAAACGGGGATTGATGGACTTAATGCATTTTTCGCAATATCAGAATAGCTTGAGATACTTTCGACAAAGTTGGACGTTGTTGCAGACCAACGTAATCGAAGGATAGCAGTTACTTGCAATTATTGTGCTGGTAATCATCCGAGTCATCGATGCACCGTTAGTTTTGGGCCGGGACAACATGGTGGTGCATACCTCAATGATTATACATATGCTAATTATCATCAAGTTTGGGGGTATCACCCGGATTCTTCATGGAGCTACAACTATCAAGACCAATACTCTACTCCAAATCCAACATACACGCCGGAATTCTCATATCAACCTCCATTAAAAGAAGAAAAGTCAAAGTTGGAGGAATTACTGTTAAAGGTCATAGCAAACCAAGAGGAGAGGATGATGAGTCAAGAAATATCGAGCCACAAGCACCATATGGAACAACTCATCTCCAATACAACTCATGGTCCTCAATACATGTATTCCAGAGCCGAGACAGATAATTCGAGATTGGAGGAATTGTTGTCCAAGTTCATAGCATCAACTGAGGAGAGGAGGATTAATCAAGAGCGGTCAATTCAGAATCAAGAGATAGCGATTCAAAATCTTCAAAATAAGATAGATCAAATGACCAAAGCCGTAAGTAACCTTCCTCCGAACACTTGGCTTTATGACATGGATGATGAAATTGATGAAGTGCCCGAGCCAAATCTACAACTGGATGAGCCACAAGATATAGGAAGTGTGGAGACAATTGGGGATAATGAAATAGAGGTCCACGAAGATCTAAATGGATCTCCACCAAAGATCAAAGAGTCGGTCAGATTTGCAAAATCATGCCCACTTGGTAGTCATGTCGTTGGCGAAGCTCTTGATGACATAAGAGCGAGTACAATTTTGAATCCATGGTGGGACGAGAAAGAGAAGATAGACGAAGAGCCCATTGTGTGTGACAAGCTTCCATGCCCCAAAGTGATCACATACACAATGGAGAAAACACCTAGCTGTGGGACGTTCTTGATTGAGATCATACCGAGCCAGAGCATGCTAGATGACTTTGATGCTATGGCCATCGCTTGTGGGAACCTCCCAAAGAATTATTTGCTACTGATGGATGGAGGATTCCTCAATTTCCGAAGAGGAATTGGATAGCGTTAACCAGAAAAAGTCTGGCTGAAAGACTATAAATCAAGCGCTTATTGGGAGGCAACCCAAGTTTAATTTTTATTTTTAGTTTTTCGTTTTTAGGTTTCATATTAGTTGATAGAATTTTTTCATTTTTTTTAGGATTTAATAAGCTTGCTTCTATCATATTAACAGGTTAGTCAAGTCCAACTCAAGTGTGATGCCCGATTCATTCCAATGTGTTTAACCTATTCTTCAAACTTCGCAGACAAGGAGATAAATTGCTATATGTTAGGGAAGTCATCTCTTTTAATTTTTCCTATCTTAGCCATTGAGGACAATGTCTATTTTAAGTTTGGGGGTATTTATCATGTTTAGTATTTACTTGGGCAATGTTTTGTTGGAATTTGATTTTGGCCAATGATAAGTGGGTGGTTGATATTGTTAACTCTTGGAGAATTGATGAGCATGCTTAGTCTATATTTTAACTAGTAAGTTGGGTTTCACATTACATACGAAATTTTTGAAAATTTTTACACATATCCATTTGTTTAGCCAGTTGGGATTGAAACATTTTTTTGGCTAATTTCTTATAAAAGATACCATTGCAACTTGAGATATCTTATTGGAACCTTCCCGAGTTGAATAATTGAATATTGTGTTGGGTCGAGATGGAGCGTAAAACGCACTCATTCAATGAAAAGTGGAAAGTGAGATGGAGCGTAAAACGCACTCACTAAATAGAAAAAAGAAAATATGTATGTTTGAAATACTTGGGAAGGTTTCTTACATGCTTAAAAGTTTAAATATCCAGTTGATCCTCAAGAAAAATTTGTGTTATGTCTATATTAGCGGTGATTGATGTGATAAGAAGTTTTAAAAGTCGTTTTTGAAAATCTTTTATGAGTATTGGTTGATTTAATCTAAATCATGACTGGATTGAACATGTGGATGCATACAAGCACTTAAAGGATCAAGAGTAGATGTGAGTCTAATGACAGTTGTTGAAATTTAGACATGACATTGTTTTGAAATTTTCTATGGGTTATTATCTGTTGTAACCTTTGAGGCTATTGATCGAATTCATATTGATTCATTGTTTGGGTGGATCATTGCTAGAGGATGAATCTGTCTAATTTGTGCTTTTGCTTGAGGACAAGCAAATGTTTAAGTTTGGGGGTATTTGATAAGTAGGTTTTATACCTACTTATCCGGTATCTGTTACTTGAATTAGTTTCTTATATTCATGTTCTTAGTTACTTTTCATACATTTTATGTAATTTTGTAAGCTATGACATGACATTGGCATGAAGAAGCAAGGATAAGCAATTCTGATATCTTTTGGACTAAAATACGCAAGTAAATGCAAGAAGGGAATATTGAAGGACTTTTGAAACCAATTTAGATGCATGTTCTTGGCTTGAAACTTGGATTTTATGGAAGCTCTACTTCTTAGCTTTCCGGAACATATTGAATCATCCCAATCGGAGCTCGGATGCGAGAGTTATGGCTTTTTTATCAATGAAGGTCAAAGCTAAGAGTTGTCATATTTGCAATTTGCATAGCATCTACTTCAAGCCCAATTTCCGCCTTGATCCAATCTGAATTTGTTAAAGATCAAATAAGGAAAGTTATAGATCTCGTCGATATCTTCAATTTGATAGGTGGCAGGCCCCGTAACTCTAAGCGGATCAAAGGTTATGTCTGTTTTACCAAAGGACGTCGCAGCAGATAACAGTAAGCGGGATCATACACGCCTAGCGCGAACACGCTAGGCCAGCCAGAATGTCGGACCACAAGTACCTGAGCGCTTTTGAAATGGCTTAGCAGCGGAAGCTTGAGTGCGCTAGGCGGCGGGAATTGAGTCAAATTAGGTTATTTGATGTCCAAATTGAGCTAGAATAGGATTCTTAGTTGCCTAACTTGCTAGGATATCCATTAGAACTTTAAATACTTGAGTTTAACTTAGATTGGGAGGCTAATTCTAAGACTTTATAAAATCCCTCTTAGGATAGATTTCTATTATCTAATTATTTACTTTCTTTCTTAGATTAGGAACCCTAGATTAGATTAGAATTGGAGATTGAAGCAACTTGGAGACCATTGAAGATCAAGAGCAGGAGCTTGAGGAAGATGGAGATTTGCTGACAACAGATTTATTCTTTACTCTACTCTTATTCTTATCTTTTAATGTAATTTCAAGTGTGGATTCTTAGTTTTAATTCAATGAACTAATTCTTTGTTTGAGATTACAATGGATCTTATTGTGTAGTTTATTTTAATATGCTTCGTTATCAATTATTATGTTCTATTGTGAGAATTGTCTATTGTGATTTGGACTTAAATGTCTAATTGATTGGCCATTAATTACCGTGATAATCTATATGAATTCGAGAGATGAAGTTTAGATTTAGATCTGATCATGATAGCATATGTTTGTGATTTCTGCATAGATGGAATTCATAATTCGTGTTTAGGATAGAGATATGCCTACGCCATATGTAATCTTATAGAGAACTTGTGCTTTAAATCCTTTTTAATTGTAATTCACATAGAGATATAGTGGATTAGTTAATTAGGGTGTCTTGCTTAATTCTATCATCTGTGAATTTAAGTGAGTATGGGTATTATGCATCGAGAGGTGGTTTTATCTGCTTTAGTGTTCTTGATTAACAATTCAGGATAGAGAATAATTGATGAGAAGTGTGTTAACTTAAATGAAGCAATAGGTGAAGTTGTGATCTTAAATCTCCGTAATCTTAATTTAACTAGTGGTAATTAGAATTAGTTTAATTATAAATTGAAATTCATTCGTTTAAATAAGATTGAGTTGATTACGAGTTAGTACTTGGTGATTTTTATTAAATAATTCTCTGTGGGAATGATACTCTACTTTCACTTTATTACTTGTTGACCACGTATACTTGCGTGTTGTGCGTAATTAGATTTTACCCAATAGGGGACCATGCCCATGGTCTTCAAGCTTCAAATTCTATCTGGTGTGCTGCCACGCGTAATTGTTACTCGGGATTGGAACTCCTTGGCTCTTATGGGACATTGCTATGTAGAAATGTATGTATGAAATATTGAGATAGCGCACTGGGGTTAAGGTGGCAAGATGATGATTTTTCCCCTCACTGGGGTTACCTCTGGTTTAGGCTGATAGCAGACGTTGCTCAGGGTTACATCTGAGATTGGACTGCTGCAAGTGTTTGAATTCTGTAAGGTCATTTATAAGTGTGCCTGTCTTCCCGGTGTTAGCTCCGGGTCTTTGGAATGAGTGCCTCGGCAGGAGGTCTGAGATTGAAGCTGATTGCATGCATTTGAAACAAGCATTTCCGGAGTTATCGCCAGAACTGCAATGGCATTCCTTGGGGTTATCTCCAAGGGTGAAACTCGGGGTTATCTCCGAGGTTGGAATTGATACTCCCAGTGTGTGTTTCGGGGTTGAGACTGAACTTCCGGTAGTATCCGAAATGGATGTGAGCTGTCTTCCAGGGTTATCTCCGAAAGACGAATCTGCCCTTCTGCAATGTTAGTAACAAGTGTTCAGAAAATTTCGAGTGTCTACAGTAGTGTTTGAAAATAACATCTGAAAATGTCAAGTTAAGCAATGGAGCACATGAGACCGTTGAGTCACCGTTGATCAATACCTAGGATAATGTGCATCGGGAAGGAAATAATCCTCAGGTAAATAACAACACCGACCAAATGATGAACGATGGGATGTTCAGAGGCTTTATGCAATTCATGCAATATCAAGCGAGAGAGACTCCTGTTCAAAATGCAGGTGGTAACACTGGCAACTCTCGGAAGGTCACCGCTAAGCAGTTCAAGGAGCTGGGACCGCCAGAGTTTTTGGAAAAGTCAGAACCACTTATGGTGGAGACGTGGATAAAGCAGATCATCAAGATATTTGATGTATTGGGATGCTCTGAGGAGCAAAAGGTTCCCTTTGCCAACTTCATGTTGCGAGGAGAGGCAGATTACTAGTGGGAATCTATAAAGTGTACTCAACCTGCCGCACTCAAGATGTCTTGGGAGAAGTTCCAAGAATTATTCAACGACAAGTACTTTCCTGAAAGTATTCGTCACATGAAGGAGGTAGAGTTCATCAAGTTGGAGCAAAAGAATATGACCGTGTCGCAGTACGAAGCTAAGTTTTCCGAGTTGTCCCGGTTTTCATTCCATTTAGTAGATAATGAGGAGTGTATGACGCGGATGTTTCTAAGATGTTTAAAACCTGGAATACGTCAATACTTTATTTCTCGCAAACTGTGTTTGTATTCAAATGTTGTGAATAGGGCTCAGTTATTGGAGCGCGATAATGAGTCAACCCAACCAAGAGAGAGCAGCCGCCAAATCGGTAATACCAGTGGTAGCAGTCATCAAAGCGGTGATAACAAACGTGGAGGGAATCAGCATGCCAAAAATGATAACCACTTCGGTGGTAATCATGGCTAAGACAATAGAAGTGGAAATTTTAAGAAGAGAAGCTTCAACAATGATGGAAAGACAACAGCACCAACACCCATTTTCAAGGAAGGAGAACGACCATCGATCGTATGCTTCAAATGCGGAGGGGAGGGACACATCAGTCCAAACTGAATGATGTAGTCCAAAGCATGTTATAATTGCGGAAGAGAAGGTCACCTAGCCCGATTTTGTCGTGTAGTGAAGACAAGTCTAGCTAGGATAGAGGCACCAAGCCGGTAGTTCATGGGAGTGCGTTTGTCATGACCTCCCAAAAAGTGAGAAACCCGAATGAAGTCATCACTGGTAAGCTAATCATAAACTCTAGCGAAGTCTATACCTTATTTGATATCTGTTCTACCCATTCTTTTATTTCTACTACTTGCGCTCAATGTTTAAATTTAACTCCAAAGAAATTAGACTTTGACTTATCTGTTGAAACCTCGTTGGGAGAAACCTTCATTACATCCACTGTTTATAAGTCTTGTTTGATTCAAATCGGCACCCGCACATTACCTGTCGATCTTATCTCTTTGAAATTACTTGCATTTGATTTGATTTTAGGAATTGATTGGTTAACTAATCATTATGCTAAAATTGATTATTTTTGTAAGGTTGTTAGTTTTCATATTCCTAACCAACCTATTATGCGAATTCAAGCAACCAAACCACTAAAGTCAATCACTATCATACCAAGCCATAAAGCTATTCGTTTATTGAAAAATGGATGTCAAGCTTTCTTAGCCCATGTCACAGATTTAAACAAAAATATGTCAGATTTGAATGATATTTCTATTGTTAATAAATTTCTTGATGTATTCTCTGAAGAACTTCTTGGCCTACCCCTAGAGTGTGAAATCAAATTTTGTATCGACCTTGAACCCGGTACAAAACCCATTTCCAAAGCCCCATATCGAATTACTCATACTAAACTTCAGGAGTTAAAAACCCAACTACAGGAATTGTTAGACATCGGTTTCATTCGTCCTAGTACGTCTCCTTGGGGTGCTCCTGTTCTATTCTTAAAGAAGTATGCGACTTTGTATTGACTATCGGGAGTTGAATTATGTCACCATCAAAAATAGGTACCCGTTGTCTCGCATTGATGACTTGTTTGACCAGTTGAAAGGTGTCAAATTCTTCTCAAAGATCGATCTTCGTTCCGGATATCATCAGTTAAAGATTAAAACTAATGACATTCCAAAGACTTATTTTAGGACTCGGTATGGGCATACCGAATTCCTAGTTATGTCTTTTGAATTGACTAATGCTTCTACTACCTTCATGGATATGATGAACTGAGTATTCAAGGAATATTTGGATCATTTTGTGGTTGTCTTTATTGATGACATCCTCATTTACTCCAAAAGCCATGAAGATCATTAGCAACAGTTGAGGTTGATACTCCAAAAGCTTCATGAAATAAGTTGAGAGTTAAGTGTTCTTCAACGTTTTTGTTCTTTGCGTGCTTGATCTTTTCATCTGCTTATTATTTGCATATATGATGCCTTGGAAATATATTCGTTGAGCACTGATGGTGACTTTCTGGAAACCTTTTGTCCATCCATCTGGCCCACTGACACCGCAGACTGTTATCTCACCTAACACCTGAAAAGGTATTTTCTGCTGACTTATAGTACTTTCCTTAGCTTCTTCAATACGTTTCTTTGTTGCATACTAAGGATGACTGTTGTGTCATTGGGACTCTTGATATTCTCAATGTCTATAATCCATTCCACATGTGTTGACCTTTATTATTAAAATAATAGACATTGCTCGATGCTTCTGATGCAGACAAATGATACACTGCGATCCTGATCGTGGTGTCTTGCCACCTTGGAGCTTGATCTGGTACTGAAGGATTAGGACACTACGATTTCTCTTAAGTTTTGGTACTCTACGATCTTCACTTGCTTGTCTAGCAGGCTCTACCTTTTTCAGAGAGCACTCTACGATTCTTGAGTTAGACTTGGCAAAAGTTTGGGTCACTCTACGATTTCATGGGAGGCTCTCCAAAGCAGACCGATTACGATTCTCGATGCTCTATGATTCTAATGAAGCCTATCTATTATATCTCAAGATATAGATCAACCTAACAGCTTTGATCTTTTCTTCTATACATTCATTTACAGAATGGTAAACATTAAAGTCCAGATCAACCTAACAAGTTTAATCTATCACTAAGTCATTGTACATATGTTCCTTGAAGGTCTTTACATATAATCATAAATATTTACTTCCAACATAAAATTTTAAATATGCAATCTCCAAACACAGATCATAAAAGCCTCAAATATTTCTTCACCCAAAACGAACTCAACATGCAGCAACGACGTTGACTCGAGCTGTTGAAAGATTACGATCATACTGAAAGTAGTATGCATACAAGTCAATCATGTTTGATGATAAAGCATATACTTTGTAACAATTTTATTCATTTATTAATAAAAATTATTAACTTATTAAAGACTTTTAATTATCTACATGATGCTGCTTTATAATATGTGATAAATTCATAGTTTTAAGAAATGCTTTTAGAATAATGATGATGATCTTCTAATGAGATCTAAATTCTTAGAAAGCTTAAAACTAAAATAGTTTACAATCGTTGGATTACTAAATTGGGGATTAGTGAATCCGGATAGATTGGTACATACGTTGCTTGCTCATTGGATGAGGATAATTGATCTCATAATAATTTGTGTGGAGACACTAAAGCAAGTATGTAGGTGTTTATTGGAGAATAAGTTCACTGAACGTGGCTTACTAAGGATTACCTAATGGATTTTTACTTGCCTGTCAATAGGAATTCCTGTTGTGATAGTAGTATAAGTGATCCTTGGACTTGAGGTCATTATAGTATCTTGTGTATGATGAGTTATACTTTGACTTATTCCTTAAAACCCTTAGGATATATCAAAGGGTATGTTTGGGTTTAATAAGTTGTACATGGAGATAATATATGATCAATAAAGAATCTACCACTTCTAGTAAAAGAAGAGAAATGTCCTATGTGATTCGATAGTTGACAACCTAGTAGTCATTGGCTAAGGCAGAATGAAATTAGAAAGGAGTTTCTAATTTGCATTATTTGGTGTTGTGCATTTAAGAATTGAAAAACATATAATTAAATAAAATAATACTTGACAGTAATTCCATGTCTTATATTTAATTGGGACATTGTATGGTAGAAGGATTGAATTGTACAGTAACTATTTACTCAAAGGTTCTTTTATGATTAATGTTGACATCTATATTATCTGGAAAGTCGTTAATCGCTAGGGAGGCTTATCTCTATTGTAGAATAAATATTATTTATTTAAATAAATAAATTATTTAATTTATTTATTTAAATAAGGTTAGAATTGTTCTAATTGATTTATTTACAATCGGTTTAATATGAAGAACCTAAAGGGTCACACCAAAAAGGAAGAATAATTATTTATGAAGTAAATGACCTAATTATAATAATAAGTTAAGTATATTTAATTTAATCTATGGTGATAGAATAAATTAAATAGCTTAATATTTATTATTTAATATTTTAGAAATATTAAATATAAATTAAAAGAGGATTATTATTATTATTATTACTATTATTATTATTTAATTCCTAAAGGAGTTTGAGAATTAATTAATAAAATTACTCTCATATATCCTAATAAGATTAGGAGGCTAATTAATTAAAAGAGTTTAATTAATTATTCCTAATAAGATTGGGAGCCTAATTAATTAAAGGAGTTTAATTAATTAAAATAAAACTCAATTTCTTAATTTTTAAGGAGGGTTCCCCACTTCTATAAATAAGAGAAGTCTTATTATGAGTGAGAGTTGATACTTTCATAAAATACGTGAATACGTAATTCCAATAGTTGGGAGAGTACACCCTTTTATAGAAAAACTAGGGTTTTACCAAATACCCATCTTCTTGAATCTTTCTTTCTTCCTTGGTGGATCACCTCTAGAGGCCAAACACTTGGGTGGCTAACATTGATCAAAGGAAGGAACCAAACCCGGTGGATTCAAGTCGAACGCGAAAAGGATTGGAGGTGAACTTGTACCTGAGGAAGCTCGGATCTTCAAGGGTATAATTCTTGTTCTTTATCTTTTCGTTTAATTAATAATTGTGCATAAAGAATGATTCGGATATATGGTTTGTAAAATTTTAAAACTCTATTTTATCACGTTTCCACTTATTTTGTGCAATTTGATTGCGTTTATGAATATTACAAACCTAACAGTGGTATCAGAGCCAAACCTTTATGCGAATTATTAATTTTTTAATTTGATATGTATATTGATATATGTTTAGAACAATTTAATTAGGCATAATTTGTTGTATAAAATTTATTAAAAAAATGTAATCAACTCGCAAAGCCGAGCTGTATTTCATTTTTTTTTGATGTGTCTTAAATCTTAATCACGTGGCCTAAATTTGGATTATATATATATATATATATATATATATATATATATATATATATATATATATATATATAAGGTATATACTTGGTTTCGATATGATTCTGAACCTTTTAGTATGATTACTTTTTATATATATATTACGGTTAATATATTATATATATATATATATATAAATATGATTCTTAATTATTTTATAATTAAAATAAAAAGTTTGTTTTAATCTTAAAATAAAAAAATTATTTTAATATTAAAATTGGATTTCATGCTAACTAATTAGAGTTGGAATTGGATTCCATGATAACTAATTGGAGTTGAAATTGGATTCCATGTTTTCTTAAATAAAGGAGTTTATTTAGATATGAAATAAGATTTCATATTATTCAAAATAAAGGAGTTTATTTATGAATAGGAAAGAGAATCTGTATTTCCTTAAATAAAGGAGTTTATTTAGATATGAAATAAGATTTCATATTATTCAAAATAAAGGAGTATATTTGTGAATAGAAAAGAGAATCTGCATTTCATTAAATAAAGGAGTTTATTTAGATATGGAATAAGATTTCATATTATTCAAAACAAATGAGTTTATTTGTGAATAGGAAAGAGAATCCGTGTTTCCTTTAATAAAGGAGTTTTTTTTAATTGGAATTGGATTCCATAATTAATGAAAATAAATGAGTTTATTTTGATTAAAGAATTTTTATTAAAATAAAATAGTTTATTTTATTCAAAATTGGATAAATTAAAATAAAAGAGGTTTATTTTGATTTAAATTTGGATTAAAATAAAGAAGTTTATTTTGATTCAAAATTAGATTTTATGCAAACTAAAGTTGCACATTAAATGATATTAATATATATATTTAATGTTTATTATTTATGAGATAAATTTATTTATTGATGCATATGTAGATATGTATGATAATAAATGAGATTGATTATGGACTATTGACCAGTGTGATTGGATTTTATTTTAGTTAGATGCATGAATGTATGAGTTTTATTAAATGAGGTATGCGTACTTCGTCTTCTCTAATTTTTTCTTAATGTAAATTCTATCATCCTCCTATGTACTTCCCCTTGACTGCTGATCAAGGTTTCTATTTATTTTAAATAGTTTTGTAATAGGAATAGTTAGAATTAATTTTGAAGAATTGGAGATTAAGGAGCAAGGAGCACTTGAAGACCTACTTATAATGGAGCCCAGAATTTAAATGTAATAGTTATATTTAAATTTAATTCTTGCACCTTAGGTTTGACCTTTTGGTTCACTTGGTGGCTCTAGTGAACCAAACTAGAATAAAGTCCATAATCAATCCGGATAGAATATAGTATTCTATATGTGCATGCTTATATATATATATATATATATGTATGTATATGTGTGTGTGTGTGTGTGCATACGCACTAAATAAGATGAGACAAATTAATAACAAAACTCTCAAATAAATTATATTAAGTTATAACGTTCAAAGATATTTGTAATATCGAACGTCATCTTCTAGCATGGTAAAACAATAGAGTATTAAATATTTAATATGAGTTTGTTGTGCACACACAAGGCAAGTATTAAATATTTAAGATGTTGTTTTATCACATTTAATGCTTATAAATAGACTGAACAATGCTATTTTGTTGTGCACACACAAGGACAATGTTTTTCTTTTGAATATATGGAGTGCTAGGTATGACTTAACTTAGATCATTTTAGTTCGGATGTACACACACTTGACCATTATGATCTAAGAGGAAAAATACAAAGAGTTGCATAGTTGATGTAATTGACAAGAGTTGTCTACCTATTTATTTATATATAGTTTGTTGTGCACACACAAGGCTATATACATTTGAAATGGGGTCCTTATTCACACTAGCATATCTTTAATTAGATATCACCGAACTATATAAATTGAGGGTAATATAGTTTGATGAAAATAATGGAAGATACCAATTTAAAATAAGACCTAAATTATTTTGGTAATTAATAAAAAAATGTATGCTAAAATGTTGTTAAGTAAAAATTCATTTATAGAATTTTACAATATCTAAAATTACTATCACTGCGTAGCATATTAGATGTTAAATTAATCGGACCGAATTAAACGAATTGGTAAAGGAATTTGAGAATAGTTCTTATGGCTAAAAAGCTATCGTATGTCCTTAATACGCCTATCCCTGCAATGGTTGCAGACAATGCCTATGAGGAAGAGATTGCTACTTTTAGAAAGTGGCAAGATGATGCACAGTTGGCTCAATGCATCATTCTCGCATCCATGAGTAACGAGCTTCAGCGTCAGCATTAAACTATAGATGCTCCTACTATACTCATGCACGTCAAGTAGTTGATGGTGAGGAAAGTAGGATTAATAGATATCATATATCTAAGGAGCTCTTTCAATCTAGAATGACCAATGATACTACAGTACATCCACATGTCCTAAACATAATTAATTTGATTGAATAATTAGGATAATAGGTTTTGTCATGGATGGAGAGTTGAGCCAAGATTTGATCTTGAAGTTACTCCCGGACTCCTTTTCACAATTATTGTGAATTTTTCATATGAACAAGCTAGATATCAGCCTCGCTGATTTGCTTAACATGTTGAAAATGCTGAGAGTCACTTTCCATCCAAGAAAGACCAAATCTTACTGGTAAGGGTCAAAGGATCTTCTAAAAAGAAGAATGATTCTAAGAAGTTAAATAGAAAGTGCAAAAATAATGGATAATAAGAATAAAACTGATATAGATTGTAAGAACTGAGAATTTTATGAATAAATATTATAAGAGAATAAATATTTATTTGAAAATAAATATTGATAAGCTGTGAAATGAATAATTCAACTAAGTCAAATTGAATGTATAAGTGTGGATTGTGAGGAGAATTGTAAGATGCCTTGTGTGGCATGAGAAGGGAAATTTTGGTGATTAAACTAAGAGGAAGATTAATGGCTTATAATTATGTAATTCCATATAAAGAATGAATACACCCTTAGATCAGTAATATCACCAATGTGGAAGTTAATTCATATCGTGTAAAACTTGTGTGATGATAGAAATTGGAATTGGCTTGAAGCTAAACCATTTTGACATCGACAGGACCTAAAGTAGCTATTCGCTCTCCCAAAGAAGACAAAATGGTGCAATTACATTAAAAGACTAACCGAGAAAATTAGTTTTTTTTTACTTGTAGAAATGAAATGGAACATTAATGTAAAGTGTGACATGAATAAAATCATATGATAAGAATATATTCTAATGATATAAAGTATCAAGTAGTACAATAAAATCATAAGTAATTTTAATACAGAAATAATTAAATATACATATTCCAGAAATTGGGAAAGGAGTTATGTGTGTAAACTAGATAGATAATATTAAATAATGTTATAATATGGTTATGTGAGTATTAAAAATAAATATGGAGATACTCGGACAATAATACTTAACTGCGTTATTTTATTACATGTACTTAATGTACGTGGATTATATGATGTGAGTACATAAATAATCCCTAAATTTTCCTAATATGGTAACAATTGTACATTAAAAGTACATTTAGGAGTTAAAGTAACTAACTGAGTCAAATTTGATCACATTTAACTCATCAGTTGCACCACATTACAATGAACATTAACCTATGGCCTAATTTATGTAACCCCCAAGTATAATCAGTGGCTAAGCTAGGTGATCATTACCAAGCTAATGGCTATGGAGATGGCTGGGAAGTGGTTGTTGAACCACTCTTGTTAAACCATTATGTTTTCCTTCAACACCATGGATTCTAAATTAATGTCCAGTCCAAGCTTCTTCTATAAATAATAGACCAAATTCTCAGTTACGTTGTTTTGTTCTTTGCTATTGAAACACTAAAAATTTGAGAATGGGTGAATTTTGGTTCAAAGAAGGGTCTAACAATCTCAGAAGGGAGAAATTAAATAAACTAAGCTTCAAAGAGGTATAAATTCTAACTTATGTTCTTGAATTGGGTTTTATCAAATTCTTGAAATTACTTGAAATTCTCTGATAATAAAAGTGAATTAGCATGCTATAATGTGTTTATGAAGTAGGTTTACATGTATGGACTCTTTAATGATAGATTGGAACATGTTTAAACTGAAAAGAATCAAAGTGGTTTGATGTTCTTTAAAACAGAGCAAGTTATTGCTTCTGGTTCAGGCATGGCGTAGCTGCGCCCTATTTGATTAGAGTTTTAAATTTGTTTTATATGTGTTATATTATATCATTCATGATAAAGTGATTTCAAAGGCAACGTTGAACATGTTTTCAAAACTTTAGTTGCATCACATGAATACATAGATTCTAAAGAAGTAAGATGTCAAGTTATGGCTATAATACTCCTAGACATGATTCATATGTATTAAGCATGATGATAACTAAACCAAACATGAGTTTAAAGCATGATCCAAAGTGGTAAACAATGATAGTTATGATCAAATAATATGAAAATTATAAGCATGTGTAATAACAGGTTTTGAAATCTCTATGTGGACGTATAGTCAAGTTATAAACCATGATAACTGCATGATCTTGTTATGCTAAAACTGGTAAAAATAAACTCAAGAATGGTCATATGCTTATGAGAGAACCTCTAACATGTATGTATGTTAAAGTATAAGTGTATATGTGTGTTAAAGTTGGACTGAAACCAGGAAGTGCAAAGCTCAACCTTGGCACGGCCAAGGACAGGTATATGCTGGCACCATATCCTAAACCTAGACAGTATTAATGCGCCATCCTGCAGTCATGAATAGTTTTTGTTTTTGATATGAAGTTCAAAGAATGCTTATAGGGTTACCTTAATTTTGACTATATGACCAACATGCTATGTAATATGTTGAGAAGCATGCTACGGGATAGAGTTGAATGTTTAATGAGTAATTATAATTTTAAATGATAAGAATGTTTACAAGCTATAAAGCAATGATTTGAGAAATACGTTGTTTGACTTTGTGGTATCATAACAATCTGATTTGTATTATGAAGATGTAGAATATGTGATATAGTATGTATGAAGGTATAACTAGGTTTAATGTTTAAGTGTACATTCGAATGTACAAATATGAGTTATGTAACTAATGAATATTCTATGCGTGTAATATATTATGTTAGGAGTCGAAAGAGGGTATTAACCTTTACTTTGGTAAACTACGCTTGAGGCAAGTACTCGAACCTTTCTCTTTCTTGAGAATTATTGAACTTTTGAAATTATTGATCGTACAAGTAGAATTTTGAAAGAAATATATTTCGTAATGAAAATTCAAACTTTGATTCGAACAATAACTGTTCATATATTTTATAAAAGAGCTGTCTAAGCCATTGATTTGGCTAGACTATTGATAATTGATTAAAAGCTATCCAAACCAACTTAACTTGATGCGGACTCTTATAACTGAGAAGAACAACCCTCTTAGTAGGGGAGTTATATATTGTCGGGGAACCGACGTGCGCACATGAAAAAGACTAAATGTTATGCTTGACATAGGGTACTTTAGGCTGATCACCTATTGTACTTGTTTTGTAGAATTATCAGTGATATTATTGTTAATTCTAGGAGAAGTTCATAGTCCTTAGTGAAGACTCAGTATTCATTACTTGAAATCTTGAATTTATAAATCTTTGAATATTATTGATATTTCTTTCCATAGCGACTGTAGTTGATAATCATTGATACTTCTTGCTATCTTGAGCCATCATTATTAATATACCCTTGATACATTTAAGACTATATTGAATACCCTTTTTGCTATATTACATGCTGGGCAAAAATGTTGCTCATCCTTGCTTTCCCTAAAACTTTCAGTGAAGGCAGAACGTGTGAACCCTCTGGTAAGGACAAGGGTAAAGAAAAGGCTACGGAGTAGTTATTTTTATAATACTAGTGATGTACTAGGATTTGGTTGTAGAAAAACCTATTAAGCTATGTTTAAGATTAATGGTATTGTAATATGCATCAGTTATATCCAGATGTTGTTAAATTATGGTTAAGTTATGTAAAAGATGTCTAAGTTTTGAACCCTTGGGACGATAATAATTATGTTATACCAATATAATTTATTCTATTATTCTGATGTATAATATGTTGAATTATTATTAGAGTTAGTATGTGGCAACCAGATTTGAGACAAGTAGGATCTAGATTTTGGGGTGTCACATGTTGGTATTAGAGCTATAGTTATAAACCTTAGGAGCGAGTGTCCTTAGATTATAACTTAGGAGAACTTAGAAGTTAGGAAGGAGATAAAACTCATGAAGAGTTTTCCGAGAGAAAGACCTAGTGTGTTATGAAATATAATTTCATTATATACAATTAACGTATGTTTATTTAACATTCTGATGGGTTGTTGTTTTGTGGTCTTATGTTGGTGATTGTAGGATGACTGACATGGGAGGACCTAGTCGAGTGGTATCCACGTGGTATTTGAGGCACCATTGATAGCGAAGCCTATTTCAGCAGTGGCCCCTATTGATGATGATGACGACGACGAGGAGGAGATGGAGCCATTACCCGAGGATTCTGATCCAGAGGAAGAGCCTATGGAGGAGGAGCCAGAACCTTTGGAGGACTCTGACGAGGCTACTTTTGAGGATCGGATGTTGAAGGAATATGAGGGGCATATTTTGGAGTTAAGATGTAGAGTGGAAGAGCTAGAGGCTGAGGCTAGGGAGAGGGAGTCTGAGTTCCAGAAATTAAGGGACGAGAACCATCAGAGAAAATTAGCGATGCAGGAAATGGAGGTTAAGATTGCTCACTGTAAGGAGGCAGGGATCCAGATGAGGACTTTGTTTCACCAATCGGTGGCTAGGAACGTAGAGTTGGCAGGGAAGCTGGAGTAAATAGAGCAGAAAGTTTTGAGCGAGAGGACGGAGAAGGAGGCTCTTCTTACTCAGTTAGAGATGGAGGTGATGGATAGGATTCACTTCGAGGAGAAGTGGGAGGAAGCCGATGATAGGGAAAATGATCTAGAGGATGAGGTGCGATGCAAGAGAAGGAAGATGAACAAGATTGGCTATGCTCTACGCATGGCCATGGAGAGGTTAATTGATGGGGTAAATCACTACCCAGCTGAGCAAGGATAGACCCAATATACCATAAGCCGAGACATGGTGGTGCACATTACTCAGAAGGAATACCAGAGCGCCGTGGAGCGTGGGATGTTAGATTGAGTCTAGAGGAGGAAGTCTAGTAGTTATAATATTTTATTTATGTGTTGTTTAAATTATTGTTGTTAAATCTCAGTCTTTGTGTAAGATGTTAGATAGTTGTAAAACCCCAAGCTTTTGAAAAATATTGAAGGGGTAGTATGTAAATGTTGACCCTGTCTTTTGTTATAAGAGGGGATATGATGTTGTCATTTATAAAAGTATGCTAGAAAAGTCCATGTAATTGTAACCATTTGGCATATGAATATAAATGATCTTATTTCCGAAACGTGTTATAAAACTTTATTTCTATTAAGAAATGTTTAAATAATATAATTAGATAATAAAGTGAAAATTTTATGCTGCAGAAAAATGTCACCCAGACGTAGAATAACTGCACCGAAAGAATCAGTTAATGATGAAAGAGGGCTGATAGATCTGATACAGAGGCTTGTAGACTTGTTAGGAGAAGCTCTTAGGGGAAAAAATGAACCAGTACCACCCGTTCCCCAAGTAGTCCCAGTCACGAACTTTAAGGATTTTAGGAGTGTAGGACCTCCAGAATTTGTTGGCACGACCGACCCGA
Source organism: Panax ginseng (assembly GCA_020205605.1). Lineage (NCBI taxonomy): Eukaryota > Viridiplantae > Streptophyta > Magnoliopsida > Apiales > Araliaceae > Panax > Panax ginseng. The sequence goes on from CM035129.1 coordinate 111,903,449, forward strand.
TCGTGGCCCAGACATGGATCAAGGAAATGGAGAAGGCTTTCACCATTGCTCGTGTGGGTGAAGACTAAAAGATGGCATTTACAACCTACATGATGAGAGGCGAAGCAAATTACTGGTGGGAGACAAATCAGCAGAGAGCGGGAGAAGGGATAATCACTTGGGAGAGGTTTAAGACTATGTTCTTTGAGAATTATTTCCCGAAAAGCATGAAAAATAAGATGGAGGTAAAGTTTTTAGAACTTAACTAAGGAGATATGTCGGTGGCGCAATACGCGGCTAAGTTCAATGAACTAGCTCGATTTGCTGAACACCAGGTGGTAGACGAAGAGAGGAAAGCTAGGCGTTTTGAACAAGGACTGAAGCCTTGGTTGTTTAACAAGGTATCGGTTCTTCAGATTGATTCTTTTACGACATTGCTAGAAAAGGCTATTATTGCAGAGGGAGGAAGTGAGGCTTTAAGTCAGTATAACAAAGAGAAGAAGGGGAAGAGCATCGGTGGATAGAATCGAGGAGGAAGCAACAGTGGAGGTACCAACTTAGGGAAAAGGAAGTAGGAGAACAACAACAACAAGAATCCCAACAATCAAGTGGGAAAATTTCGAGGAGAATTTAAGAAGGTGGAAGGATGCCCAAAATGTGGGAAGTATCACCAGGGCAAATGTTGGAAAGGGCGCAGTGTATGTTACAACTGTGGCCAAGAGGGACATTATGCTCCAAACTGCCCAAAACCGAAGAAGATCAGAGGATGTTTTGCTTGTGGTTCGGCGGACCATCTGATCAAAGACTGCCCGAAGAAAGGAAGTAGCAGAGGAAGCGGCCAACAAGGATGTAGTGGAAAAATGATGATTGGCGGACCGATGCCATCCAACCATCCAACTACCAGAACGTTTAATATGACCGTCCAGGGCACCATAGCTGCGAAGGACATTGTGTCAGGTATCATCCCAATCAATAATATAAATGCCTATGTATTATTTGATTCGGGTGACACCTGTTCTTTTGTATCTGAGGAATTTGTTAGTCGACTTAATTTACCCCAAGAACAATTAGGAAATCCCTTGATCATAGAGGTTGCGAATAAGGAAGTAATCCCTATAGAGTATATTTATCAAAATTGTCGAGTAAATATTAGAAATCATGAACTAAGCGTAGACCTGATTCCGATAAGATTGGGAGAGTTTGACGTAATATTAGGAATGGATTGGTTGCATAACCATGCCGCGGTAATTAACTGTCAGAATAAAACTGTGAACCTTCAGACTCTGAATAAGTCTAAGGTGGTATTTTATGGTAGCTCATCGCTTAAGCAATCATGTTGCCTTACGATGATGCAGGCCAAGAGATTGATAAGAAAAGGATGTGTAGGCTACTTAGCATATATTGTTGACACTCAAAAAAAGGGAGTAGAAATTAAGGATATATCTGTAGTAAGAGAATTTCAAGATGTATTTCTGGATGATCTGCCTTGTCTTCCGCTAGACAGAGAAATCAAATTCGTAATAGACTTAGCACCGGGAACTGCACCGATTTCAAAAACCCCATACCGTATGGCGCCAGTAGAGATGAAGGAATTGATGATACAATTGCAAGAGTTGTTGGATAAGGGTTACATACGACCAAGTGTGTCTCCTTGGGGAGCACCCGTGTTGTTTGTAAAGAAGAAGGATGGATTAATGAGAGTCTGTATCGATTATCGAGAATTGAATAGAGTGACGATTAAGAATAGATATCCATTACCAAGGATAGACGATCTTTTCGACCAACTAAAGGGAGTCAAGTGTTTCTCGAAAATAGATTTGCGAATGGGTTATCATCAGTTGAAAGTGCGGGAAGAAGATATACCAAAGACGGCGTTTTGAACTCGTTATGGACATTTCAAATTTTTGGTGATGTCATTCAGATTGACAAATGCTCCGGCAGCATTTATGGATTTAATGAATCGAGTCTTCAAACCATTCTTAGATAAATTCGTAGTAGTTTTCATCAATGATATACTGATCTACTCCAAGACAGAAGAAGAACACGCTGAACATCTGAAGATGGTTTTGGAGGCGCTAAGGAAGGAGAAGATGTACGCAAAATTTTCCAAATGCGAATTTTGGATGAAGAAGGTTCAATTCTTAGGACATGTGGTGGATAAGGATGAATTTCAATAGACCCTATGAAAGTAGAAGCAATAAGTAATTGGGAACAACCGAAGACGCCAACTGAAGTGAGGAGTTTTCTAGGGTTAGCTGGGTACTATCAAAGATTTATCTAGGATTTTTCTAAGATAGCTACCCCATTGACCAACTTAACAATGAAGACGGTGAAATTTGTGTGGACAGACAAATGTGAGGAGAGTTTCCAAGAGCTAAAAAAGAGATTGAGCGAGGCGCCTGTATTATCATTACCAAATGATACGGGAAGATTTGTGGTGTCTAGTGATGCGTCGCACAGGGGTTTGGGCTGTGTGCTAATGTAACATGGCAAAGTCATTGCGTATGCATTATGACAGTTGAAGGATTACAAAAAGCGATACCCTACTCATGACTTAGAGTTAGCGGAAGTAGTTTTTGCGTTAAAGATTTGGAGACATTATTTATACGGAGGAAAATGTGAGATATACACAGACCACAAGAGTCTGAAATATATCTTCACATAGAAGGAGTTGAACATGCGTCAAAGAAGGTGGTTAGAATTAATCAAGGATTATGACTGCGATATTCTTTATCACCCGAGAAAGGCGAATGTAGTGGTCGACGCACTGAGTAGGAAAGGAACGGAGAAGTTATTTCAATTGACGACTCATGAGGAGTTAATAAGGGATATGGAGAAATTGGAAATAGAGATAAAGGGACCAAAGAAGTCTGATGAGAGAGTGTTTGCAGTAGAAGCTTGTCCGACCTTGTTGGACACAGTAAAGAAATCCCAAGAAAAGGATGAAGAATGTGAGAAAATCAGGAAGAGGATCTTGAAGAATGAGGAAGATAAATTCAAGATGGATAGAGACAATATTTTAAGATTTGAAGGGAGAGTGTGGGTACCAGCGGTAACCGAGATAAGGGAAGAAATGTTACACGAGGCACACAATACGACGTATTCTGTTCATCTAGGAGGCACAAAAAATGTACCGGGATTTGAGACAACATTTTTGGTGGCCAAATCTGAAATGTGAAATTGCGGAGTGAGTTAGTAGATGTCTTACGTGTCAATGGGTCAAAGCAGAGCACCAAAGACCGAGTGGTCTACTTCAACCATTGGAGATATTGGAGTGGAAATGGGAGCATATTACGATGGATTTCATGGTAGGACTTCAAATCACGCAGAACGGTTTTGATGCCATTTGGGTTATTGTGGATCGACTAACGAAGATGGCTCATTTTCTACCAATCAAGATCCAATATAGTTTAAATAAGTTAGCTAACCTGTACGTAAAAGAAATTGTTTCACGACATGAAGTGCCGGTATCTATTGTCTCTGATTGAGATCTGCGCTTCACGTCAAAATTTTGGAAGAGCTTGCAAGAGACGATGGGAAAACAGTTGAGGTTAAGTACCGCATATCATCCGTAGATAGACGGGCAGAGTGAACGAATGATACAAACGCTAGAGGACATGCTTAGAACTTGTGTGATGGACTTTAAAGGAAATTGGGATGATCACTTACCCTTAGTGGAATTCGCTTATAACAATAGCTACCATACGAGTATAGGCATGCCACCGTACGAAGCTCTTTACGGGCGAAAGTGTAGAACTACATTGTGTTGGGATGAAGTTGGAGAACAAAAAATTTTAGGACCAAAATTTGTTTAACAAACCACAGATGTGGTGACATTGATAAGAGCTCGATTAGTAGCGACACAAGATCGCCAGAAAAAGTATGCAGACTTGCATCGTTAGGATTGCGACTTTGAAGTCGGAAGTCACGTTTTCTTAAAGGTATCCCCCTGGAAAGGAAAAATACGGTTCGACAAGAAGGAAAAATTGAGTTCAAGGTTCATAGGACCATTTGAGATACTGAAGCGAGTGGGCGAAGTGGCATACCAAGTTGCATTACCACCTGAGTTGGAACACGTCCATAACGTGTTTCACATCTCCGTGTTGCATCTATACAAGGCTGACTACAAGCACATGATTTCTTACGAGCCCATTCAAGTAGAAAAGAATCTAGCATATGAAGAAATTACTGTTCAAATATTAGATAGGAAAGAGCAAATATTAAGAAATAAAATTATCTCTTCAGTAAAAGTACTTTGGCAAAACCACGATGCCGAGGAGGCCACGTGGGAATTAGAAGATAAGATGCGAAGGGATTATCCCCATTTATTTGAGTAACCTTGTACAATTCCGAGGACGAAATTTTTATAAGGCGGGGGGGAGGATGTAAGAACCGCGAATTTCATGAATAAATATTATAAGAGAATAAATATTTATTTGAAAATAAATATGTATATGTTGTGAAATATATAATTCAACTAAGTCAAATTGAATGTATAAGTGTGGATTGTGATGAGAATTGTAAGATGCCTTGTGTGGCATGAGAAGGGAAATTTTGGTGATTAAACTAAGAGGAATATTAATTGCTTATAATTATGTAATTCCATATAAAGAATGAATACACCCTTAGATTAGTAATATCACCAATGTGGAAGTTAATTCATATCGTGTAAATCTTGTGTGGTGATAGAAATTGGAACTGGCTTGAAGCTAAACCATTTTAGGCTTTGTTGGGGGATCCAAGCTGCATTGCCCTCCAAGAATATAAAATATGGGCGTAGCTACGCCAGTGACCAATCTGGAGAAAATTAGTTTTTTTACTGTAGAAATGAAATGGAACATTAATGTAAAGTGTGACATGAATAAAATCATATGATAAGAATATATTCTAATGATATAAAGTATCAAGTAGTACAATAAAATCATAAGTAATTTTAATACAGAAATAATTAAATATCTGTATTCCAGAAATTGGGAAAGGAATTATGTGTGTACACTAGATAGATAATATTAAATAATGTTATAATATGGTTATGTGAGTATTAAAAATAATTATGGAGATAATCGGACAATAATACCTAACTGCGTTATTTTATTACATGTACTTAATGTACGTGGATTATATGATGTGAGTACATAAATAATCCCTAAATTTTCCTAATATGGTAACAATTGTACATTAAAATTACATTTAAGAGTTAAAGTAAGTAACTGAGCCAAATTTGATCACATTTAACTCATCAGTTGCTCCACATTAAAATGAACAGTAACCTATGGCCTAATTTACGTAACCTCCAAGTATAATCAGTGGCTAAGCTAGGTGATCATTACCAAGCCAATGGCTATGGAGATGCCTGGGAAGTGGTTGTTGAACCACTCTTGTTAAACCATTGTGTTTTCCTTCAACACCATGGATTCTAAATTAATGTCCAGTCCAAGCTTCTTCTATAAATAACAGACCAAATTCTCAGTTACGTTGTTTTGTTCTTGGCTATTAAAACACTGACAATTTGAGAGTGAGTGAATTGTGGTTCAAAGAAGGGTCTAGCAATCTCAGAAGGGAGAAATTAAGTAAACTAAGCTTCAAAGAGGTATAAATTCTAACTTATGTTCTTGAATTGGGTTTTGTCAAATTCTTGAAATTACTTGAAATTCTCTGATAATTAAAGTAAATTAGCATGCTATAATGTGTTTATGAAGTAGGTTTACATGTATGGACTCTTTAATGATAGATTGGAACATGTTAAAACTGAAAAGAATCAAAGTGGTTTGATGCTCTGCAAAATAGAAACACGTTCTCGCTACAGTTTAGGCGTGGTGCAATTGCGCCCTATTTGTACTAGGATGCGGCATGAATTGCCACACCCTCGAAATTAGTTACTGATTTCTGTAATATTATGTGATGTGAAATTAGTGTTATGTCTTAAATACATACCTGAAAAGGAGTATAACATGAGATGTAAAACTTTCTTACGTAGTATGAAGTAATCAACTTAGATTAGCAAGGAAGTTTGTCGCAAAACTTAAGGTTTTCAAAACAAACCTTGTGGAAAACTTATGTTTACAAGTTCTGAACTTGATGATATATATGCATGACTAATTTCAAACATAAAAGAGTATACTATAGAGTTATAGTTCCTTTGTTCATAACCAAACTTGTACACATTGTGTTAGAGAAATTTTCAAGAAAAGTTTGATATATCAAAGCCAATATGCGTGAAAACTACATTATGTATGTTCTGATCTTGTGAGGATGATAACATAACTTGACTACACATGATAAGAGTTTTAAAGTTGTTTTATATGTGTTATATTATATCATTCATGATAAAGTGATTTCAAAGATAACCTTGAATATGTTTTCAAAAATTTAGTTGCATCACATGAATACATAGATTCTAAATAAGTAAGATGTCATGTTATGGCTATAATACTCCTAGACATGATTCATATGTATTAAGCATGATGATAACTAAACCAAACATGAGTTTAAAGCATGATCCGAAGTGGTAAACAATTATAATTGTGATCAAATAATATCAAAACTATAAGCATGTGTAATAACAGGTTTTGAAATCTCTATGTGGACATATAGTCAAGTTATAAACCATGATAACTGCATGATCTTGTTATGCTAAAACTGGTAAAAATAAACTCAAGAATGGTCATATGCTTATGAGAGAACCTCTAACATGTATGTATGTTAAAGTATAAGTGTATATGCGTGTTAAAGTTGGACTGAAACCAGGAAGTGCAAAGCTCAACCTTGGCTTTGTAGAGAAGGACGGTAGCAATTACGCCATCCTACTGATCATGAATAGTTTACATTTTTTGATCCAAGTTCAAAGAATGCTTATAGGGTTACCTTAATTTGGACTATATGACCAACATGCTATATAATATATTAAGAAGCATGTTAGGGGATAGAGTTGAATGTTTAATGAGTAATTATAATTTTAAATGATAAGAATGTTTACAAGATATAAAGCAATGATTTGAGAAATACGTTGTTTAACTTTGTGGTATCATAACAATCTGATTTATGTTATGAAGATGTAGAATATGTGATATAGTATGTATGAAGTTATAACTAGGTTGAATGTTTAAGTTTACATTCGAACTTTTTTTTAACAAAGTATGGAGTACTATTATTGATTATCCAACATCAAAACATTACAAACAAAAGGAGGTGGAGAACCTATCCAAACATGGCTACCAGACATAGAACCCGACGCAAGAGCTAAGGAATGTGCGACACCGTTCGCTGACCGCCTAATAAAACAAATACGACAATCCTCAATATCAAGGAAGAGTTGCTTACAATCATCAATAACCAAACCTAAAGGACTCAGAAATGAATCAGATCCCTGAATAGCCTGAACAAGATTGAAAGCATCTGATTTAAAGATCACTTTCGCTGCTTGATGAGTCTTTAACCTGCTAAGGGCCTCTCTGCAACTGATTTCTTCCACCATTTCAGGATCTAAATGACCCGCAAAAGAGCCACACCCAGCAACAACCAAAGAACCAGCACAGTCTCTAATCACCCAACCATAACTAAGCTTTGCCTCCTAATTAAAAACGGCACCGTCAACGTTACATTTGATCCAACCTGTTCTTGGCCTAGACCAACAAATATAGCCATCTACAGATATGGAAGTATTGCCATTTACAATCTTTCCTTGAGCGACAATCCATTGGAAAAGATAAGAACTCACAAGATTTAGCAGGCTAGCTGGCTTCTGGACCCGATTATTCCATAACACCTCATTTCGATTTCGCCAAATACACCAAATTATCATATAAGCTAGGTTAATCTCCTCCTGTGAACCACTAACCAACAAACTAGAAAACCACTCAAAGAAGTCTTGGTTACCTGGGGGAACAAAACGCACAGTAGACAGCCTCCAACATTCTTTCGCAAAAGGGCAGGAGGTAAACACATGATGACTGGATTCTGCCGCAGAGTTACACACGGGACAAGTACCATCCACAATGACTCTTTTCTTCAAAAGGTTATCTTTGGTGGGTAAACTGCCATTACACAAATGCCATAGAGTATGTTTCACTTTCGGAGGGATACAAACTGCTCAGAGCTTCTTCCAAGTTGGAGTATCATGACGAGGGTGAAGAGTGCTCAGGTCAGAGGTCAAGAAGTCATAAGCGCTCTTCACCTAGTACAACCCCCTTCTTTCGAACCTCCAGTATAGGCGATCCTCTTGACACCTACTGCTCAAGGAAATATTAGAAATCAACGAAGAGTCACGAGCATCAAACAAATCCCTTACTAAATCAGTGTCCCAAGAAAGCGCATCAGGGAGCATGAGATTGTTCACAGAAGCATGCTTCGTCCCTAGAATAAGGGAAGAAGACAACCAAGGATTATCATCGTCAGGCAGCCAAGGCCCCGTCCAAATTTTAATGCTTTTCCCATTGCCAACACGCCATCTGGCACCTTGCTTTAAGAGAGGTTTAGCATCCATGATACTAGACCAGATGAAGCTAGGATTATTGCCTTTCTGAGCATAGAAGAAGGAAGAAGAAGGGTAATATCTGGCCTTAAAAAACCTCCCAACCAACGAAGATGGATGAGTCACCAAACACCACCCGCACTTACCAAGCATAGCCAAGTTGAAGTCATAGAGACTCTTGAAACCTAAGCCCCCATGCTCTTTTCGAGCGCATAATTTCTTCCAACAAACTCAATGAATCCCTTTGGACTGATTAGAGCCCAACTCCCACCAAAATCGAGCCATTGAGCTTTCCAACTCCGAGCAAAGGTCCTTTGGCAATAAGAAGACACTCATAACAAAAGTAGGAAGAACCTGAGCCACACTCTTTATAAGAACTTCCTTACCAGCTTTGGAGAGTAACTTTGTCTTCCAGCCGGACAGACGACTCCATATACAATCCTTGAGAAAAGATAGTTCTTGCTTCTTATTCTTCCCCATATAAGATGGTAAGCCAAGGTATTTCCCATGATCAGAGGTAACCCAAACCTGAAGAATGCCACTAACCACATTTTGAACAGTCACAGGCGTATTAACACTGAAAAGAATAGAGGATTACTGAAAATTTATCTGCTGACCCAAGGCAGATTCATATAACTGGGGACATTCCTTTATATGCTGACATTCTGAGGTAGTTGCCCTATAAAACAAATAACTGTCATCGGAAAAAAATAGGTGGGACACAACTGGAGCACCTTGAGAGACTTTACAGCCATGGATTAGCCCACGACGCTCATAACGATGAAGCAAGGCAGAAAAACCCTCGGCACAGAGCATAAATAAATACGGCGAGAGTGGGCAACCTTGCCATAAGCCTCTCGAAAGAATGATAGGATCCGACTCACAACCATTATGAACTATAAAATATTTCACAGTGGAAACACACAACATAATCCATCGAATCCAAATTGAAGGAAAACCCATACGAACCATGATTTGGTGCAAGTAATCCCATTCAAGACTATCATAGGCTTTGCTCATATCAATCTTCAGCGCAGAGAATCCTGACTTCCCTTGCCTTTTCCTCTTTAGATAGTGAATTACCTCATAAGCGATCATAATGTTGTCAGTAATCAGCCTTCCCAGAATGAATGCCCTTTGCTGCTCTGAGATAATAGAATCAATCACATGTTTGAGGCGATTCACAAGCATTTAGCAATTGTCTTGTAAATAACAATGCATAGAGAAATTGGCCTAAGATCAGTAACCAACACAGGCTTTGACTTCTTAGGAATTAGCATAATATTAGTTTCATTGAAGCCCTCTGGAAATACCCCTTGCTGAAGGAAAGAGAGACAAGCGACAGTCACAGAATTGCCCACAATATCCCAAGAACGTTGATAGAATGTGGGGTTCATACCATCCGGCCCCGACACTTTATCAAGATGCATAGAGAACAAAGCTTCCATGACATCGTCCTTCGAAAAGGGAGCAATAAGAAAATTGCTCTGCTGATCAGAAATATAAGAAGTAATACACTCCGTTACAGCCTGAGTTTGCCCTCCTTGAGAAGTGAAAATCCCCTGAAAATAAGAGAGGAGCAGGTTCGGTAACCCATTATCTCAATGTAACCAGCGACCACTATCATCCTTGAGCTCCAAAACCGTATTGTTTTTCCAACGGGAAGAAGCAGAAATAGGAAAAAATCGGGAGTTTGAGTCCCCAGAATTGAGCCACAGCTGCTTAGAACGTTGTTTCCAAAAATCCTCTTGTTGAGCCAATAACAGATAGAACCTTAAGCGACAATTAGAGTACTAGGCAATAGAATCTTGGTCAGTAAGAGACCTAAGGCCTTTCATCTGCCTTTTACAATCAGCAATATCCATACAAAAATGAGAGGCAAGACCAGACCCCCACCTCATTAAATCAACCCCACACTGATTAATTTGAATTTGAATAGGACTCCCCGAGCTCCTAGACCAACTTTTAGAAATAATAGTCTGGCATTGGGGCTCCCTAAGCCAAAAGTTTTCAAACCTAAATTTGTGAGTTTTTTATACTTGGCTAGACAGCAAAAAATCAAGCATAATAGCTGAGTGATCCGATATAGAAGCCTCTATATTCCGCAGCTTCGCATGGGGAAAAGTAGAAAGCCAAGTAGAAGAAACAAGCGCACAATCAAGACGTTCCTCAATCCAATCCGAAAAACCCGTACGACACTCCCAAGTGAAAGGATGCCCCTCCATACCAATATCTAGCACCCCACTATCATCAACAGCCCTCCGGAACCCGTCAAAAAGCCACTGAGGGTGGTCAATACTCCCACGCTTCTCACTTGAAGATAAAAGATCATTAAAGTCTTTGATACAACACAACGGGAGAGTAGAGCGACTACTAAGCTGCTGGAGGAGATTCCAAGATAAAATTCGATTATTTCTAGCGGCATGGCCGTAGAACCCAGTGAGGCGCCATTGTAACATGTTAGGGATGTTAACAGCAACGTCAATATGATGATCCGAGTAAGAAAGTAAACTGGCAAAATTTTTATCTTTCCACAATAGGACAATACCCCCTCCATGGCCAACACTACTCACAGGCAAAACACCTTCGTAACCTAATTTTAGTTTGATTGCATCCAAACGATCTCGAGGCAACATTGTTTCACTAAGAAATACAAAAGTAGGCTTTAAATGGCGGACTAACTCCACAAGGACCTGAATTGTACGCGAGTTGCCCAACCCGCGACAATTCCAACTAAGGGTCGTCATTGGTCTCGATGGGCCTAGATAACAGCGCCCACTTTCAATCCATTTTTTGGTGTCGGATTAACCAAAATATTATTCACCTAATTTTCTAGACCAGACCCATCCAAGCCATCTGCATAATTATTACTATTCAATGTTCGGCACCGTTTCTGCTCCGCTAGAATAATACCCCCTGAATCGCTCCCCTCAATAATCGGAGTATCAATCCCATGCATGGAAGAAAAGTCAAAAGACAATTCTGTAGATACCGGGGGAAATTTCAGAGTGGGAGGAATCATGTCTGCTTGAATCAATGAAGTGGAGGTTTCCTTGCCATGCACAGAAGTTACCAAATGTGGTTACTGAAAACGTGGAGTTCCCACGTCCATCGCCGATTCATCGTCCACCGCACTAGACACCGAGGGAGGGCTCGCCTGAGCAGAAGTCCTGATCCACTGATCGGCCGATCGACTACCTTGACGATGTAGTTGAGCCCGGAGCCATTTACCATACACAAATTGAGACTGAGGAACAGGATTATCGAACCACAACGCACAAAACTTATCAGAGTGTCCTATAACTCCACAATAGAAGCAGAACATAGGAAGCCTTTCATATTTAAAAGGAACCCAAATCCAGTCTCCACCACTCCTCTTCAACTTCATTTTTCGGGCACAGGCTTGTTCACATCCATGGCCACCCTCACTCAGATGAAAGTTTTAATCTGGCCATCGAAGTTGTGAGCATTTGAGGCAACAAACTGGCCTATGTAATTGCCAATAGAAATCCCAACCTTCTCTGACATAAAGCCAATAAGAAGATCATAAACTTGAGTCCAAAGTTCGACCATATTCAAGGGAACTTGAGAAGGTTGCTCACCTGGAAGCAAACATTTCAGCAGCAAAATATGGTTAGTAAAAGACCATGGACCATCAAAAATAACACAATTCAGATCTCGCTCATGAAAAAACCAAAACAAATAACGGCCATCTTCAAACTCCTTTACAACAATACCCTTCACCGGTTGCAATATCGGAATGAGAGTATCCTTCATAGCCCCAATGTTCACAGGCTTTTTCGTAAGAAATCTGCCCACCAAGTAGAAAGTGTAGTCAAAATCTTCCACCAGTTCAAGTTTACATTCGAACTTAAACATATGAGTTATGTAACTAATGAATATTTTATGCATGTAATATATTATGTTAGGAATCGAAAGAGGGTATTACTCGAACCTTACTCTTTCTTGAGCATTATTGAACTTGTGCAATTATTGATCATACAAGTAGAATTTTGAAAGAGACATATATCGTAATGAAAATTCAAAATTTGATTCAAATGATAAATGTTCATATATTTTGTAAAAGAGTTGTCTAAGCCATTGATTCGGCTAGATTATTGATAATTGATCGAAAGTTATCAAAACCAACTTAACTTGGTGCGGACTCTTATAACTAAGAAGAAAAACCCTCTTAGTAGGGGAATAATATATTGTCGGGGAACCGACGTGCGCACATGAGAAAGACTAAATGTTATACATGACATAGGGTACTTTAGGTTGATCACCTATTGTACTCATTTTATAGAATTATCAGTGATATTACTGTTAATTCGAGGAGAAGTTCATAGTCCTTAGTGATTGCTCAGTATTCATTACTTGAAATCTTGAATTGATAAATCTTTGAATATTATTGATATTTCTTTCCATAGCGACTATTGTTGATAATCATTGATACTTCTTGCTATCTTGAGCCATCGTTATTAATATACCCTTGATACATTGAAGACTATATTGAATACCCTTTTTGCTATATTACTTGCTGGACAAAATTGATGCTCATCCTTACTTTCCCTAAAACTTTCAGTGAAGGCAGAACGTGGTGAACCTTCTGGCAAGGACAAGGGTAAAGAGAAGGCTATGGAGTAATTATTTTTATAATGCTAGTGATGTACTAGGATTTGGTTGTAGAAAAACCTATTAAGTTATGTTTAAGATTAATGGTATTGTATTATGTATCAGTTATGTCCAAATGTTGTTAAATTATAGTTAAGTTATGTAAAAGATGTCTAAGTTTCGAACCATTGGGACGCGAATAAATATGTTATACCTGTGACACACCCAAAATAGGTATACATCACCCATTCTGAGTCGCCAAATACATGGTACAGAAACAACTACAACTTCATTAATACAATTGTCGTGCAAAATACGACAACACATAAATTGTGAGTTTAAATACAATATTATCTTCTAGACAATATCCACACTTAGATAAAGTCCTCATTATAATTATTGATGCACTATTTTACAAAATAGTGAGGATTGCTAAAATAACTATCTTGAACCATCACTCCATAATCCGGCTAGTTCCTGTTAAATTCTCACCTCCTTAAAAGAAAAATGGAACAAAAAGAAAAAGGGTGAGCTCAACTAGCCCAGTAAAGAATATTATGACTATGATAATGAACAACAAATTATCATTAGCCTTCAACAAATTAGATAAAATATAATGGACAACAAGTTTTAGATCAATATTTGCAGCGAAAATAACAATTCATTAGAAGAGTTAAGTAGAGAATGAAATCTACTATCATCTATGAATTTAAAAGTCCATCATCAATATTTTATCCCTGTAACATCAATCAATATACATCTTTAATAAAATATTCATCTTTGCACTACGGGCCAAAGATATTCATCTGTATCACCAGTTGGTCATGTTCATCTCAACACCTATTCACCTTTGCACTATGGATCAAAGATATTCATCAGGTAATCATTCATTTTTGCATTACAGGCCAAAGATATTCATCAAGTATCACCAATAAGGACTGAGGATGATGAAAAATATGTTAAAGAACGAATCCAGTGAGATAAAAGGACAAAGATTAGAGATTCGTACTTTAGATAATCCAAGTTTAAAAATACTCCATAATAAACCATAGTGGAGTAAAATTCAAGAATGAAGATCAAAACATGGATACAATCAAAGATAATAACCATAATAGACATCTGGGATAAAGAAGAAAAAATTTTATTTTTCGGTGAATAGTATCGTATTTGTGAATAGTGTTGTATACGTGAATAATGTCGTATACGTGAATAGTAACCCCGACACAAAAAGGTAGAAATTCCACAATAATATTCATACCAATATTTCGGCATAATGATATTGAAAGAAATAATATCATTTATGAAGAAAATAACATCCCTTACCTCAAAAGAACAGTACTTCTGACCGGAATATCAGATAAAATGTTGAAGGAAACTTACACTGAATAGAAACTCTCAAAGTATCTAAATACTCACAAAAAAAGCTTGATAATATATAGAGAGAAAACTTATGTTTTGGTGTGATTTTCAATTCTAACATAAGCACCTATTTATAGGAAAATGCTAGAACGTCAAAGGAGACTAAATTAATAAAATATTATTTTTTTTCTATGCACATTTATTTGACCAAATTATCAGCCATCACAAGTGGGGCCCCTAAAATTCAGAATTTTCACACCAATCAAAAGTGGGGCCCACACATATTTTTAAATAAAAACATTTATTTCTGAAACTTCAATAATTCATAATAAATATCCCTTTATCTGAAAAATTAAAATCTCATGTCTATTCCATAGGAAATCCAATTCTCTACAACTTTGTAGAAGAAAGTTTTTCCAAATTCCAAACAGAAAATGCCCGAAATCCACATACGGACGATTTTTAATACCTTCATTCTGACAAAATACTGATAAAACACCTCAGCATTAATTCCTTCATTTATATCCACACAAAATAAATATTTCCTTATCCAACATTTATATCCACATAAAATAAAAATTTTCTTATCATATAAATTAATAATTAATTATTCATAAATAATATTACAGAATCACAATTATGACAACCAGGTCGTTCTCAGGAAAGAGGGGGCTTTTCGATAAGGATTTCTCCTTACTGGCACGTAATTAAATGACCAAACCCTTTTTCTTAAACAGAACTTCCTTAGATATTGTCAATAATGCTATCTAATAATATTATTCAAATAATATTAATTATTGATCTGATAATGGAAATAATGTGTAGTGATAATTATTGAAACAACAATAATATAAAATATCAACGCAGCAATTATTGAATCAATAAAATAAAATATTGAGCAATAATTACTGTAACAATTATTGAGTAGTGCCTTCTTACGTAAGAATCAATAATCCAACAATATTGTGCAATACCGTGTGCTACTGTGCAACCACGCGTATTATTGTACTTTAACTACCGGGTATTCCAACAGTGTTAACGTTAACAATTATGTCGTTATTTATAAAAACTCAAACTTGTCTTTTTTTTCATCTGAACGTTTTCTGTTATGGGGCCCACAAATGGCTGCGTCGTCGTACGAATATTCCCCAACAGCAAGAATATTCCACGACCAAATAAATATTCCCCGACAACAATGAATATTTTATAACCACTTGCTTATTTTGCAAAATTTGCACATTTTACCCATAACCAAAGCATTATATCAAATTAACTCATTATTTCAAGATAATGAATAGAGGAAATTCAATTTTATTTATAAAAAGTTGGGTCTTATAACCTCCCCTCCTTATGAAATTTCATCCTCAAAATTGACGTACGTACCAGATGTTTCAAAAAGGTGAGGGTACCTCGCTTTTATTTCTGATTCTAACTCCCAGGTCATTTCCTCAATAGCATGGTTCCTCCACAAAACCTTGACTTGTGGTATAACCTTTGTTCATATGCCATGCTCTTTCCTATCAAAGATCTTGACAGGTACCTCCTCGTACTTTAAATCTTCGGCTATCTCGTCTGGTTCTAATGCAATAATGTGGTTTGGGTCTTTCACATATTTATAAAGCATAGATATGTGCAAAATATTATGAACACGGGACATGCTTGAAGGTAATGTGAGTCTATAGGCCACATTTCCTATTCACTCAAGAATCACAAATAGACCAACAAATTATGGATTGAGCTTTCCTCTCTTCCCGAATCTTGTAACTCCCTTCCATGGAGCAATACGTAACAGTACATGATCTCCAATATTAAATTTCACGTCCTTTCGATGAAGATCTGCATAACTCTTTTATCTATCATGTGCCATTTGTATACATTGTCGATTCATTTGGATCTTTTCTGTAGTCATGCGTACCAATTCTGGTCCCAACAATGTTGCTTCACCCACCTCGTCCCAGCATACTGGAGAACGACACTTTTATCCATACAACACCTAGAATGGAGCCATGCCTATACTTGCTTGATAACTGTTGTTGTAGGAGAATTCCACCAATGGCAAGTACTTATCCCAACTTCCTTTGTAATCTAGGACACAGAGTCTTAATAGATCTCCAAGGGTTTAAATAGTCCTTTCCGATTGCCCGTCCATTTGAGGATGGTATGACGAACGGAATCGTAAATCCGTGCCCATAGCTTTCTGCAAGCTAACTCAAAATCGTGAAGTGCATCTTGGGTCACGATCCAAAACTATGGATACTGGCATGCCATGCAATCTCACAATCTCATTTACGTATATACGAGCAAGACGTTCAAGGGAATAAGTCTCTCGTATCAGTAAGAAATGAGCAGACTTGGTTAATCTATCAACAATAACCCATATCGCATCTATGCCTTGAGAAACCTTTTGAAGACCAGTAACGAAATCCATGGTAATGTGTTCCCACTTCCATTTCAGAATCTCAAGTGGTTGCAATGTGTGAGACCCCAGATTTTATGAATAAAGATTTAAATTTCTCAAAATATTTTTTTTTGAATATTATGGTGTGGATTTGATATAATGTTATAGTTGTGGGTAATATTTGCAAATTTTACAAAGCAAGTGGTTATATAATATTCGATTGGTCGGGGAACATTCGTTTTAACAAGGAATATTCGTACGATGGCACAAGCATTGGTGGACCCCACAACGGAAGTATTGTCGTAGTAAGAAATGACAAAATTATCTTTTATTAAAAATAACTACGAAAGTGTTACTGCGTTAAAATCGTTAAACTACCCTAGTAGTAAAAGTACGATGTCTACGTGGTTGCATAAGTAGCACATGGTATTGATTATTGATGCTTACGTGAGAAGTCACTCGTTATACTCAATTATTACTCACGATAATTCTTCGCATCATATCTCTCATATTATTGATTCGATTATTGTCACGAAGATCATCCGCATAATATGATATATTATTAAATCAATAATTGAGATGAAAAAGTTATTCATATTATTAATTGCAATATTTACAATGTTTAGAAGTTCTGTCAAGGAGAGGTTTGGTCATCTAATTGCGTGCCAATAAGGAGAAATCCTTATCGGAAAGTCCCCTCTTCCCTGGGAACGACCTGGTTGTTAAATATTATGAATTATAATATTAATGATGAATAAGTTCGTGTTGATTAAAGATGAAATTGATAGTTCCATTGTGTTGGAATTATTAGTGTTAATGGAAATTGACATTTATTTCGATATTAATTGATGTCTGGAAGTTATACCTACCAGTCAGGTAATTCACCGGATAAATGAGCAATTAATTGCTATTAATTCACATGATTATAACTATTTGTTCACATGTGGGTACTATTGATTCACATTCTTGTACTATTAGGGGAGGTGGTGCAAGATTGATAATACTTGCATGACTAAGTTAAAATGGAGGTATAGATGGAGGTACTATAATTGTAATTGTAGTATTTTCACATGATTATATAACTATTGATTCACATGATTGAACTATTGATTCACATTATTTACTATTAGGGGGAGGTGGTGCAAGTTTGATAATACTTGTAGGACTAAATTAAAAATAAAGAAAAAGAGGAAGGTATTATACTATAATATTTCGAGCCCCAAAATATGCAATTATCGAAACTATATTTTCCTATAAATAGTAGCTCATTCTTCCTTCATTTGTCACCAATTCACTAAAGCTATAGAGCAATTATTATAGAGATAAATTATAGAGTGAAAGAAGAAGAGAAGTCTGGTACATCATTATTCCAGTATCCAGTCTTCTTCTAAGGTAAGGGGTATTATTCTTTCGTATTCATGAAGAGAGTTATTTTCTTTCAATACTCGTAAGAGTTGTTATTCCATTCTTTATTATTATGTTGGAATAACTTATCTATGCGAAGTATCGAATACATAGTGAAATTCTTCTGTTATTCCATTCTTTATTATTCTATTGGAATAACCTATCTGTGCGGTCTATCGCATGCCTGGTGAATTTTGTTGTTATTCCATTCTTTATTATTCTGTTGGAACATCCTGTATGTGCGGATTACGTATTACCTGGTTCCATTCTTTATTATTCTGATGGAACATCCTGTCTGTGCGGATTATGCATGACCTGGTTCCAGTCTTTATTATTCTGTTGGAATATCCTATCTGTGTGGATTACGCATGACCTGATTCCATTCTTTATTATTCTGTTGGAACATCCTATCTGTGCGGATTACGCTTGACCTACTTCCATTCTTTATTATTACATTTGGAATATCACGTGCATATGGATTACGCGACACGTTTCCATTCTTTATTATTCGCTGAGAATAACTTTTTATGCTGCATGTATGGTCTATCGTATGCCTAGTGAATTCTTCTATTATTGCATTCTTTATTATTCTATATGAATAACCTGTCTATGTGGATTACCGCATGCATGGTGAATGATCCTTCATATTCATTCCTTATTAAATTGTGGAAATGATCTGTCTACGTGGATTATCGTATGGCGGGTGAAAATCCATTTACAGTTTCATATATTCTATTATACCCAGTTGGTTAAAGTTTTGGCTTCTATACTCCATGAAATTAGTAGAATATCCTGGATATTTGCACTTCATCCAGTATCTTTTCATGGAAATATTCTTCTGAGCATTCTTGAATTTTATTCCACAAAGCAATATCATGTTGACAATTTGGACGTAATTGATTTTAGGATAAATTAACTTATAAATCTTTAAAATTTATTCTTGAACTTGTTTTATTGAATTAGTATGTCATTGTCATCATCCTCATGCTTATATTGTGATGAAAGTCATCTTTGGCTTATGTGCATAGATGGACTTGGTATGATTATGACCATGGATCATTCGGTATAATCATGACCTGTAATGTTATAAATGATGTGGTAAAAGTCCTCAGTGGCCTGTAGTGCATTGATGGACAGTTTTTGGTATGATTATTGTAAGACCCCAACTTTTATGAATAAAGATGAATTTTTAATAAATATCATTTTTGAATATTATGGAGTAAATATGATATAATGTTATAGTTGTTGGTAATATTTAGAAATTTTGAAAAGTATGCAAGTTGTTATATAATATTCAATTGGTCGGGGAATATTCGTTTTAACATGGAATATTCATACGACGGCACAATCATTGGTGGACCCCACAACAAAATTATTGTTGGATTGAGAAATTGACAAAAATATTTTTATGAAAATAACGGTGGAAGTTTTACCATTAACTATTGAAACACTCGGTATTAAAAAATGCGATGAATGGCATGGTTACATAGTAGCACTGCGGTATTGATTATTGATGCTTACGTGAGAAGTCACTCGGTTTTGTTCAATTATTGCTACAAAGAATTGTTGCATAAGATCTCACGTTATTTGATTCAATTATTGTCGATATTTTATATATTATTAAATCAATAATTGAGATAACAAAGTTATTAATATTATTATTTGCAATATTAATGATGTCTAGAAGTTCTGCCAAGGACAGGTTTGGTCACCTAATTGCACGCCAATAGAGAGAAATCCTTATTGGAAAGCCCCCTCTTTCCTGGGAACGACCTGGTCGATTAATATTGTGAATTATAATAATGATGATAAATGTTGTTAAATATATTGAGGTGTCTTTTTATGAAGTCACGGAAGTTTATATATATATTATTTAAATTTTATTTTATTAGTATTATTAATGTAATAAAACAGAAAAGCTTTTTATATAAAACAGAATACTTTTATAAAGTTATTTGTTTTATTAGACAATAATTAGAATATAATATATTTTATTATGCATAGTACTGCATAATGTTTGCATAGTAAAATCTTTTTATATAAAACAGAATACTTTTATAAAGTTAATTATTTTATTAGATTTTAAATAAACTATATATATATATATATTATATTTTATTGCATTGCATCCTTCTATTTTCCTATAAATAAGATTCTTAGTTAGAATTGAAATCACACCAGAAATTCAGATAATTCTCTTCTATAATCTTGAGCGTATTTCTTTAGAGTTTTAAGAAGCTTTGAGCGTAGTGTAAGTTTTCTTCAAGTATATCCCCGCCCTACCCGTCGGAGTATTCTTCTTTATAAGGTAAAGAATATTATTTGTTGTATTCGTAAGGGGTATTATTTCTTTCGTATTCATGAAGAGAACTTCTGTTATTCCATTCTTTATTATTCTGTTGGAATAACCTATATATGCGAAGTACCGCATACATGATAAAATTCTTCTATTATTCCATTCCTTATTATTCTGTTGGAATAACCTGTATATGCGAAGTACCGCATACATGGTGAAATTCTTCTGTTATTCCATTCCTTATTATTCTGTTGGAATATCCTGTCTGTGCGTATTACGCATGACCTGGTTCCATTATTTATTATTCTGTTGGAATAACCTGTCTGTGCGGTCTATCGCAAGCCTGGTGAAGCCTTTTGTTATTCCATTCTCTATTATTCATTGGAATATCACATACGTGCATTTACGCATGACTGACGGTTCCATTATTTATTATTCTCATTGGAATATCACCACATGCATGCGTTACGCATGACTGGTTCCATTATTTATTATTACTCGTTGGAATAACTCATATGCATCTTGGCCTATCGCATGCATGGTGAATTCTTACATTATTCCATTCTTTATTATTCGTTGGAATAACTCGTCTATGTGGATTACCACATGCATGGTGAATGACCCTTCGTATTCATTTCTTATTAAATTGTGGAAATGATCTGTCTACGTGGATTACCGCATAGCGGGTGAAAATCCACTGCAGTTTCTTATATTCTACGATACTCATTTGATTAAAATTTTGGCTTCTATACTCCATGAAATTAGTGGAATATCCTTGATATTTGCGCTTCATCCAATATCTTTTCATAGAAATATTCTTCTGAGCATTCTTGAATTTTACTCCACAAAGCAGTATCATGTTGACAATTTGGACATTATTGAGTTCAGGATAAATTAACTTATAAATCTTTAAAATTTATTCTTGAAATTGGTTTATTGAATTATTATGTCATTGTCATCATTCTCATGCTTATATTGTGATGAAAGTCATCTTTGGCTTACGTACATAGATGGACTTGGTATGATTATGACCTGGGATTATTCGGTATAATCATGACCTGTAATGTTATAAATGATGTGGTAAAAGTCCTCAGTGGCCTGTAGTGTATTGACGGACAATTTTTGGTATTATTATGACTATGGATTATTCAGTATAGTCATGACCATTGATAATTTAATGAATATCCTTGGCCCGTAAAGCAGGGATGACTCGATGATGTGGTTTTTTTATTAAGCTGAGTCTCAGCGATAAAAATTGATGAAAACATTTTAAATCATAGAAGATAGTAGATATCATGCTCTACTTAACTCTTCTAATGGATTGCTTATTCAAGCAGCTTAAACTTGATGTCTATTGTATTTTATCGGTTTAACATTGTTGAAGACTAATGATAATTTATTCTGCATTATCTTAGTCATAATATTTCTTACTGGGCTAGTTGAGCTCACCCCTTTCTTTCAATGTCGGGGAATGGAGTGACGGTCAAGATGATAGTATTAGTAGTCCTCACTATTCTGTTAAATAGTGTGACAATAAATGTATTAAGGACTCCTCTGAGTGTGGATATTGTCTAGATGGAAATATTCTTATTAAAACAATCAATTTATGTTTTGTCGTATTTTACAATACTGTTGTATAATTAGTTTGTATTTGTATTCAGTACCTTGTATCTGACGACCCAAGATGGGTGATGTATACCTATTTTGGGGCGTCACAGCTTATATCAAAGCTTAGGGATATGATCCTGGTGAGAGATGTGAGACAAGAACTAGGAGGGAGAGACGGGGAATTCCATCGCTAGTATGACCTGTCTAAGTTTATTTGGTATTTAATTGGTCGGTCAGAGTATAGAGATAATATGTGATATGTTAATTAACCCTTGTTTTGTGGCGATTTTGAAAATGGCATCCAAAATGTTGAGATAAGCAATGAAGCACATGAGACCGCTGAGTCACCAACGATCAATGCCTGTGGTAATGTGCTGCTGCAGGAAGACAATAATCCTCATGAAAACAATAACACCGATGAAATGGTGAACGATGGGATGTTCAGAGGCTTTATGCAATTCATGCAACATCAGGCAAGAGCGGCTCCTGTCCCTAATGCAGGTGGAAACACTGACAACTCTCGAACGGTCATCGCTAAGCAGTTCAAGGAGCTGGGACCACCGACGTTTTTTGGAGAGCTAAAACCACTTAAGGCGGAGACGTGGATAAAGCAGATCAACAAGATATTTGATGTCTTGGGATGCTCTGAGAAGCAAAAGGTTCCCTTTGCCACCTTAATGTTGCGTGCAGAGGCAGATTACTGGTGGGAATCTATAAAGCGTACTCAACTTGTCGCACTGAAGATGTCTTGGGAGAAGTTCCAAGAATTGTTCAACGACAAGTACTTTCCTGAAAGTATTCGTCACATGAAGGAGGTGGAGTTCATCAAGCTTGAGCAAAAAAAATATGGCCGTGGCGCGAAGACGGCTAAGTTTACCGAAGTTGTCTCTTGGCTTTATTCCCACTTGGTTGATAATGAGGAGAGAATGATGCGGATGTTTCTAAGAGGTTTGAAACCCGAGATACGTCAATACCTTATCTCTCATAAACTGTGTTTGTATTCAGATGTTGTGAATAGGTCTCAGTTATTGGAGTGCGATAATGAGTCAACCCAACCAAGAGAGAGCAGCCGACAAGTCGATAATACCAGTGGTAGCAGTCATCGAAGCGGTGACAACAAACGTGGAGGGAATCAATATGCCAGATATGATAACCCCTTCGGTGGTAATCATGGCCAAGACAATAGGAGTGGAAAGTTCAAGAAGAGAAGGTTCAAAGAAAGATGGAAAGATCGTCGGACCAAAGACCATTTGTTAAGGAAGGAGAACGACCACCGGTCAGTATGTTACAAATGTGAAGGGAAGGACACATAAGTCCAAACGCACGATGCGATCAAAAGCATGTTACAATTGTGGAAAGAAGGTCACCTAGCCTGATTTTGTCATGCACCAAAGTCAAGTCCAAATTGGGATGGAGGCATCCAAGGTGTCCTGCATACAAGACAAACCGATAGTTCAAGGGAGGCGTTTGTCGTAACCTCCCAAAAAGCGAGGAATCCGAACGAGGTAATCACGGGTAAGCTAATCATAAACTCTAGCGAAGTTTATACTTTATTTGATACCAGTTCTACCCATTCCTTTATTTATCCTACTTGCGCTCAACGTTTAAATTTGACTTCGGAGAAATTAGACTTTGATTTATCTATTGAAACTCCGTTGGGAGAAACCTTCATTACATCCACAGTTTATAAGTCTTGTTTGATTCAAATTGATAACCGCACGTTACGTGTCGATCTTATTTCTTTGAAAATACTTGCATTTGATGTGATTCTAGGGATTGATTGGTTAACTACTCATCATGCAAAAATTGATTGTTTTCGTAAGGTTGTTAGCTTTCATATTCCTAACCAACCTATTATTCGAATTCAAGCAACCAAACCATTAAAATCCATCACTGTCATTTCAAGCCATAAAGCTATTCGTTTATTGAAAAACGGATATCAAGCTTTCTTAGCTCATGTCATGGATCTAAACAAAAATACGTCAGTTTTGAATGATATTTCTATTTTTAATGAATTTCCTGACGTATTCTTGGAAGAACTTCCTGGCCTACCCCCAGAGCGTGAAATTGAATTTTGTATCGACCTTGAACCCGGTACAAAACCCATTTCCAAAACCCCATATCGAATGGCTCCTATTGAACTTCAGGAGTTAAAGACCCAACTGCAGGAATTGTTAGACATTGGTTTCATTCGTCCTAGTATGTTTCCTTGGGGTGCTCCTGTTCTATTCGTGAAGAAGAAAGATGGGAGTATGCGACTTTGTATTTATTATCGGGAGTTGAACCATGTCACTATCAAAAATAGATATCCATTGCCTCTCATTGATGACCTATTTGACCAGTTGCAAGGCGTCAATTTTTTTTTCAAAGATTGATCTTCGTTCCGGATATCACCAATTGAAGATTAGAACCGATGACATTCCAAAGACAGCTTTCAGAACTCGATACGGGCATTATGAATCCCTAGTCATGTCTTTTGGATTGACTAAAGCTCCTGCTGCCTTCATGGATATGATGAACCGAGTATTCAAGGAATATTTGGATCACATTGTGTCGTCTTTATTGATGACATTCTCATATATTCCAAAAGCCATGAAGATCATGAGCAACACTTGAGGCTGATACTCCAAAAGCTTCGTGAAAACAAGCTTTATGCCAAGTTGAAGAAATGCGAATTCTGGCTTGAGGAAGTAGCATTCCTTGGGCACGTAGTATCGAGTCATGGAATATCTGTTGACCCAGCAAAGATTGAAACAATTCAAAGTTGGGAGCAACCTAAATCAGTGACCGAAGTATGTAGCTTTCTCGGTTTAGCTGGTTATTATCGGAGATTCGTGGAAGGATTTTCTCGAATCGCTACTCCATTAACTCAACTGGCTCAAAAAGATACAAAGTTTGGTTGGAGCGAAGAATGTGAGAAGAATTTTCAAGAACTCAAGAGAAGACTCATTTCAGCACCTGTTCTGACAATACCATCTGGCTCGGAGGGATTTGTCAGCTACAGTGATTCTTTGGGCAAAGGTTTAGGATGTGTTCTCATGCAACATGGGAAAGTCATATCCTATGCCTCTCGGTAACTCAAAGAATATGAGAGGAATTATCCTACTCATGATCTAGAGTTGGCAATTGTTGTCTTCGCACTTAAAATTTAGAGGCATTACTTGTATGAGGAGAAAGTGGAGATCTTTACGGATCATAAAAGCCTCAAATACTTCTTCACTCAAAAGGAACTCAACATGCGACAACGACATTGGCTTGAACTGTTGAAAGATTATGATCATACCATCCAATACCACCCTGGAAAAATGAACATAGTAGCTGACGCATTGAGTAGAAGATCATATGCTGGTACGAGTGCAATATTGTCAACGCAAAGGCCCATTTTGTATGACTTACAAAGGATGGAGATAGAGTTAAAGACTCCAGGGACCCATATGATGATGGTGAATATACGAGTAGAACCGACTTTAATTGATAAAGTTAAAGCTGCTCAAGCTACAGACCTGGAGCTGATGCGTATGGGGAAAAAAGTGCAAGAAGGTGTTGTGCCGGAAGCAAGAATCTATGAAGAAGGAATACTTCGAGTCACCAGACTTTGTGTTCCTAACGACCTTGATTTAAAGTATAAAATCATGATGGAGGCGCACAACACACTGTGATCTTTGTCATACATTTTGGTGGAGCAATATGAAGAGAGAGATAGCGCTGTTTATCTCAAGGTGTCTAACTTGTCAATGAGTCAAGGCGGAGCATCAAGTGCCAAAAGGTCCATTGCAACCACTTGAAATTCTAGAATGGAAGTGGGAGCACATTACCATGAATTTCGTTACTGGTCTTCCCAAGGTTTCTCAAGGCATACATGCAATTTGGGTCATTGTTGATAGATTGACCAAGTCTGCTCATTTCTTACCAATACGAGAAACTTATACACTTGAATGTATTACTCGTATGTACATAAATGAGATTGTAAAACTGCATGGTATGCCAGTATCCATAGTTTCTGATCGAGACCCAAGATTCACTTTAAGATTTTGGGTTAGTTTGCAAAAAGCTATGGGCACGAATTTACTATTTAGTTCTAAGATATCATCCTCGAATCAGACGGACAATCAGAGAGGACTATTTAAACTCTTGAAGATTTATTAAGACTCTGTGTCCTTGACTTCAAGGGAAGTTGGGACAAGTTCTTACCGTTGGCGGAGTTTTCTTACAACAACAGCTATAAAGTAAGTATTGGCATGGCTCAATTCAAAGCGTTGTATGGAAGAAAGTGTCATTCTCTAGTATACTGGGGTGAGGTGGGTGAAGCAACGTTTTTGGGACCGGAGTTAGTACGTATGACTACAGAACAGATTCAAACGATCTGACAACGTATAAAAACATCACAAGATCGACAAAAGAGTTATGCTGATCTTCATCGAAAAGACGTGGAATTCGATATTGGATATCATGTGTTGTTACGTGTTGCTCCATGGAAAGAAGTTACGAGATTTAGAAAGAGAGGAAAGCTCAATCCTCGATTCATTGGCCCATTTTTAATCCTCGGTCGAGTAAGAACTGTGGCCTATAGACTCGCTTTACCACTAAGTATGTCTTGTGTTCATATCGTTTTTAATATATCCATGTTACGTAAATATGTGAAAGACCCAAACCACATTATTGAGTTAGAACCGGACGAAATAGCGGAAGATTTAACGTCTGAAGAAATTCCTGTTCAAATCTTGGATAAGAAGGAACATATTCTACGCTCCAAGGTTATACCTCAAGTCAAGGTTTTGTGGAGAAACCATGATGTTGAGGAAATGACCTGGGAGTTAGAATCTGAAATAAAATCAAGGTATCCTTACCTCTTCGATATACCAGGTATGTACCCTAATTTCGAGGGAGAAATTTCATAAGAATGGGAGGTTGTAAGACCCCAACTTTTATGAATAAAGATGAATTTTCAATAAATATCATTTTATGAATAAAGTATGCAAGTTGTTATATAATATTTGACTGGTCGGAGAATATTCGTTTTAACAGGAAATATTCGTACGACAGCACAATCATTGGTGGACCCCACAACGGAATTATTGTGGGATTAAGAAAATTATAAAAATATTTTTATGAAAATAGCGACGAAAGTTTTATCATTAATCGCTGAAACACCCTTGGTTAAAAGTAAATGAATGTCTGGCGTGGTTAAGAGTAGCACTCGGTATTGATTATTGATGTTTACTTGAGAAGTCACTCAGCTTTGTTCAATTATTGCTACAGTAATTGTTGCATAGTATCTCACGTTATTTGATTCAATTATTGTTGATATTTTATATATTATTAAATCAATAATTAAGATAACAAAGTTATTAATACTATTATTTACAATATTAACGATGTCTAGAAGTTCTGCCAAGGAGAGGATTGGTCACCTAATTGCGCGCCAATAGGGAGAAATCCTTATTGGAAAGCCCCCTTTTTCCTGGGAACGACCTGGTCGATTAATATTGTGAATTATAATAATGATGATAAATGTTGTTAAATATATTGAGGTGTCTTTTTATGAAATCACGGAAGTTTATATATATATATATATATATTATAAATTTTGTTTTATAAGTATTATTAATGTAATAAAACAAAAAAGCTTTTTATATAAAACATAATACTTTTATAAAGTTATTTATTTTATTAGACAATAATTAGAATATAATATATTTTATTTTGCATAGTGTTTTCATAGTACCAAGATATAGTATTTGCACAAAAAATCTTTTTATATAAAAATGTAATACTTTTATAAAGTTAATTATTTTATTAGATTTTAAATAAAATATATATATATATATATATATATATTATATTTTATTACATAGTATCCTTTCTATTTTCCTATAAATAGGATGCTTAGTTAGAATTGAAATCACACCAGAAATTCAGAGAATTCTTTTCTATAATCTTGAGCGTATTTCTTTAGAGTTTTAAGAAGATTTGAGTGTAGTGAAAGTTTTCTTCAAGTATATCCCCGCCCTACCCGTCGAAGTACTCTTCTTTATAAGGTAAGGGATATTATTTGTTTTATTCGTAAGGGGTATTATTTCTTTCGTATTCATGAAGAGAACTTCTATTATTCCATTCTTTATTATTCTGTTATAATAACCTGTATATGCGAAGTACCGCATACATGGTGAAATTCTTCTGTTATTTCATTCCTTATTATTCTGTTGGAATAACCTATATATATGCCAATCACCGCATACATGGTGAAATTCTTCATTATTCCATTCTTTATTATTATGTTGGAATATCCTCGTTCGTGCGTATTATTACGCGTGACACAGTTCCATTATTTATTATTCTGCTGGAATAACTTTATCATGCGGTTATACATCGCATGCCCGGTGAAGTCTTTTGTTATTCCATTCTCTATTATTCTCATTGGAATATCATGTATGCGTAGCTTTCGCATGACACTGCTTCCATTATTTATTATTACATTGGAATATCACATGCGTGCGTTTACGCATGACCGGTTCCATTATTTATTATTCGCTGGAATAACTTTTATGCATGCGGTCTATCGGATGCATGGTGAATTCTTCTTTTATTCCATTCTTTATTATTCTGTTTGAATAACCTATCTATGTGGATTACCACATGCATGGTGAATGACCCTTCGTATTCATTTCTTATTAAATTGTGGAAATGATCCGCTCTCGTGGATTACCGCATAGCGGTGAAAATCCATTGCGCTTTCTTATATTCTATGATACTCATTTGGTTAAAATTTTGGCTTCTATACTCCATGAAATTAGTGGAATATCCTTGATATTTGCGCTTCATCCAAATCTTTTTCATGGAAATATTCTTCCGAGCATTCTTGAATTTTACTCCACAAAGCGGTATCATGTTGACAATTTGACATTATTGAGTTCGAGGATAAATTAACTTATAAATCTTTAAAATTTATTCTTGAACTTGTTTTATTGAATTATTATGTCATTGTCATCATCCTCATGCTTATATTGTGATGAAAGTCATCTTTGGCTTACATGCATTGATGGACTTGGTATGATTATGACTGGGATTATTCGGTATATAATCATGACACGTAATGTTATAAATGATGTGGTAAAAGTCCTCAGTGGCCTGTAGTGTATTGACGAGACGCTTTTTTGGTATGATTATGACTAGGGATTATTGGGTATAGTCATGACCATTGATAATTTAATGAATATCCTTGGCCCGTAAAGCAGGGATGACTCGATGATGTGGTTTATTTATTAAAATCGAGTCTCGAATAAAAAGCCGATGAAAACATTTTAAATCATAGAAGATAGTAGATATCATGCTCTACTTGACTCTTATAATGGATTGCTTATTCACCGCAGCTTAAACTTGATGTCTATTGTATTTTATCAGTTTAACATTGTTGAAGACTAATGATAATTTATTCTGCATTATCTTAGTCATAATATTTCTTAATCGGCTAGTTGAGCTCACCCCTTTCTTTCACTGTTCTCTTCAGGAAATGAGAATGTAGCCGGGACTAGCCGGGGAACGAAGTGATGGTCCAGATGATAGTATTAGTCCTCACTATTCTGTTAAATAGCGTGACAATAAATGTATTGAGGACTCTTTTAAGTGTTGATATTATCTAGATGGCAATATTCTTATTAAAACTCTCAATTTATTTTTTGTCGTATTTTACACGACTGTTGTATAATTAGTTTGTATTTGTATTCTGTACCTTGTATCTGACGACCCAAGATGGGTGATGTATACCTATTTTGGGGGCGTCACAATTATGACCAGGGATTATTCGGTATAGTCATGACCATTGATGATTTAATGAATATCCTTGGCCCGTAAAGCAGGGACGACTCGATGATGTGGTTTATTTATTAAAATTTGAGTCTCAAATGATAAAATTAATAAAAACATTTTAAATCATAGAAGATAGTAGATATCATGCTCTACTTGACTCTTCTAATGGATTGCTTATTCCGTTGCAGTTAAACTTGATGTCTATTGTATTTTATCAGTTTAACATTGTTGAAGACTAATGATAATTTATTCTGCATTATCTTAGTCATAATATTTCTTACTGGGCTACTTGAGCTCACCCTTTTGCTTTCATTGTTCTCTTCACGAAATGAGAACGTAGCCGGGACTAGTCGGGGAACGGAGTGATGGTCCGAGATGGTGTATTAGTAGTCCTCACTATTCTATAAAATAGTGTGACAATAAATGTAATGAGGACTCTATTTGAGAGTGGATATTGTTTAGAAGGCAACATTCCTGTTTAAACTCTCAGCTATGTTTTGTCGTATATTACTTGACTGTTGTATAATTAAGTTTATATTTGTATTCTGTACCATGTATTTGGCGACTCAAGATGGGTGATGTATACCTGTTTTGGGGGCATCACAGTTGGTATCAAAGCTTAGGGATATGATCCCTGGCTGAGATGTGAGACAAGAACTAGGAGGGGAGAGACGGGGAATTCCTTCACTAGTATGACCTACATAAGTTTATTTGGTATTTAATTGGTCTGTCAGAGTATAGGAATAATATGTGATATGATAATTAACCCTTGTTTTGTGGCAGTATTTGAAAATGGCATCCGAAAATGTTGAGATAAGCAATGAAGCACATGAGGCCGTTGAGTCACCACAGATTAATACCCAGGATAATGTGCAACAGGAAGACAATAATCCTCAGGTAAACAACAACAATCAAATGATGAACGATGGGATGTTCAGAGGTTTTATGCAATTTATGCAACATCGGTGAAGGGCTCCTCATCCAAAATGCGGTGGAAACACCGATAACTTCTCGACGGTCACCGCTAAGCAGTTCAAGGAGCTGGGACCACCAGAGTTTTTTGGAGAGCCAAAACCACTTAAGATAGAGATGTGGATAAAGTAGATCAACAAGATATTTGATGTCTTGGGATGCTCTGAGGAGCAAAAGTTTCCCTTTGCCACCTTCATGTTGTGAGCCGAGGCAGATTACTGGTGGGAATCTGTAAAGTGTACTCAACCTGCCGCACTGAAGATGTTTTGGGAGAAATTCTAAAAACTGTTCAACGACAAGTACTTTCCTGAAAGTATTCATCACATGAAGGAGGTAGAGTTCAACA
Organism: Panax ginseng; assembly: GCA_020205605.1. Classification (NCBI taxonomy): domain Eukaryota; kingdom Viridiplantae; phylum Streptophyta; class Magnoliopsida; order Apiales; family Araliaceae; genus Panax; species Panax ginseng. Next base: position 111,934,701 of record CM035129.1, read on the forward strand.
AGCTTGAGCAAAACAATATAACTGTGGCACAGTACGAAGCTAAGTTTGTCGAGTTCTCTCGGTTTGCGTCCCACTTGGTTGATAATGAGATGAGAATGACGCAGATGTTTCTAAGAGGTTTGAAACCTGAGATAAGTTAATACCTTATCTCTCATAAACTGTGTTTGTATTCAGATGCTGTGAATAGGGATCAGTTATTGGGCGCGATAATGAGTCAACCCAACCAAGAGAGAGCAAATTGCAAGTCGATAATACCAAATGGTAGCAGGTCATCGAAGCGGTAACAACAAACGTGGAGGAATCAACATGCCGAAAATGGTAATCACTTTGTGGTAATCATGGCCATGACAATAAGAGTGGACATTTCAAGAAGAGGAGATTCAATAATGATAAGAAGACGTCAAAGACCAAAGACCGTTGTTAAGGAAAGAGAACGACCACCGGTCGTATATTACAAATGTGGAGGGGAAGGACACATAAGTCCAAACTGCATGATACAGTCCAGAGCATGTTACAAGCTTTCCATAGCCTCGAAAACGGACTAATTCCGATAACGGATGAAGAAGTTATGAAGATTTGAAGTATGTGTGTCAAAAGTTGCAAAATCTGGAAAATTGGAGTTAAGTGCCAAAGGTCGAGTGCCTAGGCACTAGGCTCGGCGCTTAGAATCTATTCTTGGGCACCTAGGCGCTTGCCCAAGGCCAAATTTGGGTGCCTAGGCACTAGTCAAGTGTTAAGCCAAAATCTGTCCGGACGTCCTTTAGTAAATTGGGCATAACTTTTTCATACAAACTCCGATTAAGGTGATTCAGGATGATTCAGAAAGATAACGACTAGAGTTAAAACTTTTATTCTATATATTTGAAGATTTGAGGTCGGTATTAAGGCCTAAAATGGCTATTTTAGGGACTGATGTGCATTCAGAGGCAATCGGAGGACATCGGGCATGCATGTATGCAACGTGTAATATTTTTGACGATAAAGGTATTCAAGGTATCCTCACCTCTTCGGCATACCAGGTACGTACGTAAATTTCGAGGGTGAAATTTCATAAGGAGGGGAGATTGTGAGACCCCAGATTTTATGAATAAAGATTTAAATTTCTCGAAATATTTTTTTGAATATTATGGTGTGGATTTGATATAATGTTATAGTTGTGGGTAATATTTACAAATTTTGCAAAGTAAGCAAGTGGTTATATAATATTCGATTGGTGGGGAATATTTGTTTTAACAGGAATATTCAGATGCGACGGCACAATCATTAGTGGACCCTACAAACCAAGTATTGTCGAGTAAGAAAACTATGGAATTATCTTTTATTAAAAATAACTAATGAAAGTGTTACCGTTAAAACCGTTGAACTACCCATTAGTAAAAATACGACAAGAATACGTGGTTGCATAGTAGCAGCACGGTATTGATTATTGATGCTTAAGTGAGAAGTCACTCATTTATACTCAATTATTACTACGATGGTTGCTACATCATATCTCTCTCATATTATTGATTCGATTATTGTCACAAGATCATCCGCATAATATGATATATTATTAAATCAATAATTGAGACGACAAAGTTATTCATATTATTAAATTGCATTATTTACAATGTCTAGAAGTTACATCAAGGAGAGGTTTGGTCATCTAATTGCGCCACCAATAAGGAGAAATCCTTATCGAAAAGCCCCTCTTTCACAGGAATGATCTGGTTGTTAAATATTGTGAATTATAATATTAATGATGAATAAGTTCGTATTGATTAAAGATGAAATTGATAGTTCCATTGTGTTGGAATTATTAGTGTTAGTGGAAATCGACATTTATTTCGATATTAATTCATGTCTGGAAGTTATACTGACCAGTCTGGTAATTCACCGGAGAAATGAGCAATTAATTGCTATTAATTCATATGATTATAACTATTTGTTCACATGTGTGTTCTATTGATTCACATTCTTGTACTATTAGGGGAGGTGGTGCAAGATTGATAATACTTGCATGACTAAGTTAAAAATGGAGGTATAGATGGAGGTACTTTACTGTAATTCGTATTATCACATGATTATATAACTATTGATTCACATGATTGAACTATTGATTCACATTATTTACTATTAGGGGAGGTGGTGCAAGTTTGATAAGACTTGCAGGACTAAATTAAAAATAAAGAAAAAGAGGAAGGTATTATACTGTAATATTTCGAGCCCCAAAACGTGCAATTATCAAAACTATATTTTCCTATAAATAGAAGCTCATTCTTCCTTCATTTCTCACCAATTCACTAAAGCTATAGAGCAATTATTTTAGAGATAAATTATAGAGAGAAAGAAGAAGAGAAGTCTGCTACCTCACTATTCCAGTATCGAGTCTTCTTCTAAGGTAAGGGGTATTATTCTTTTGTATTCATGAAGAGAGTTATTTTATTTCAATACTCGTAAGAGTTATTAATCCATTCTTTATTATTATGTTGGAATAACCTGACTATGTGAAGTACCGCATACATGGTAAAATTCTTCTGTTATTCTATTCTTTATTATTCTGTTGGAATAACCTGTCTGTGCGGTCTATCGCATGCCTGGTGAATTCTGTTGTTATTCTATTCTTTATTATTTTGTTGGGACATCCTGTCTATGCGGATTACGCATGACCTGGTTCCATTCTTTATCATTCTGTTGGATGATCATGTCTGTGCGGATTACGCATGACCTGGTTCCATTCTTTATTATTATGTCAGAATATCCTGTCTGTGCGGATTACGCATGACCTGATTTCATTCTTTATTATTCTATTGGAACATCCTGTCTGTGCGGATTACGCATGACCTGGTTCCATTCTTTATTATTCTGTTGTAATATCCTGTCTGTGAGGATTACGCATGACCTGGTTCCATTCTTTATTATTTTGTTGAGAATAACATGTCTGTGCGGTCTATCGCATGCTTGGTGAATTCTTCTATTATTCCATTCTTTATTATTTTGTTGGAATAACATGTCTATGTGGATTACCGCATGCATGGTGAATGATCCTTCGTATTCATTCCTTATTAAATTATGGAAATGATCAGTCTACGTGGATTACCTCATGGCGGGCGAAAATCCATTTACAGTTTCATATATTCTATTATACTCAGTTGGTTAAAGTTTTGACATTTATACTCCATGAAATTAGTAGAATATCCTGGATATTTGCGCTTCATCCAGTATCTTTTCATGGAAATATTCTTCTGAGCATTCTTGAATTTTATTCCACAAAGCAATATCATGTTGACAATTTGGACGTAATTGATTTCAGGATAAATTAACTTATAAATCTTTAAAATTTATTCTTAAACTTGTTTTATTGAATGATTATGTCATTGTCATCATCCTCATGCTTATATTGTGATGAAAGTCATCTTTGGCTTACGTGCATAGATGGACTTGGTATGATTATGACCAGGGATCATTCGGTATAATCATGACCTATAATGTTATAAATGATGTGGTAAAAGTCCTCAGTGGCCTGTAGTGCATTGATGGACAATTTTTGGTATGATTATGACCAAGGATTATTCGGTATAGTCATGACCATTGATGATTTAATGAATATCCTCGGCCCGTAGTGCAGGGATGACTTGATGATGTGGCTTATTTATTAAGCTGAGTCTCACCGATAAAAATTGATGAAAACATTTTAAATCATAGAAGATAGTAGATATCATGCTCTACTTGACTCTTCTAATGGATTGCTTATTCTAACTGCAGCTTAAACTTGATGTCTATTGTATTTTATCGGGTTTAACATTGTTGAAGACTAATGATAATTTATTTTGCATTATCTTAGTCATATTAATCTTTCACCGGGCTACTTGAGCTCACCCTTTTGATTTCATTGTTCTCTTCAGGAAATGAGAACGTAGCCGGGACTAGTCGGGGAACGGAGTGATGGTCCGAGATGGTGTATTAGTAGTCCTCACTATTCTATAAAATAGTGTGACAATAAATGTAATGAGGACTCTATTTGAGAGTGGATATTGTCTAGAAGGCAACATTCTTGTTTAAACTCTCTACTATGTTTTGTCGTATATTACACGACTGTTGTATAATTAAGTTTGTATTTGTATTCTGTACCATGTATTTGGCGACTCAAGATGGGTGATGTATACCTGTTTTGGGGGCGTCACACAATGGACCTTTTGGCACTTGATGCTCCGCCTTTACACGTTGACAAGTTAAACATCTCGAGATAAACTCTGCGATCTCTATCTTCATATTGCTCCACCAAAATGTATGCCGAAGATTGTTATACATTTTGGTACTCCCATGATGGATTGCAAACGGTGTGTTGTGTACCTCCATCATGATTCTATGCTTCAAGTCAGAATCGTTAGGAATGCAAAGTCTGGAGTTGACTCGAAGTATTCTTTCTTCGTCGATTCTTGCTTCTGGAATAACACCTGCATGTACTTTCTTCTTCATACGCATCAGCTCTGGGTTTGTGACTTGAGCAACTTTAACTTTATCGATTAAAGTCGGTTCTACTCATATGTTTGATATCATCACATGGGTACTTGGAGCCTTTAACTCTATTTTCATCCTTTGTAAGTTATACAAAATAGGTTTTTATGTTAACAACATTCCACTCATACCCGCATATGATCTTCTAATCAATGTGTTAGCTACCACATTTGCTTTTCCAGGATGATATTGAATGTTATGGTCGTAATCTTTTAACAACTCGAGCCAACGTCGTTGCCGTATATTGAGTTCCTTTTGAGTGAAGAAATATTTGAGGCTTTTATGATCCGTATAAATCTCCACTTTCTCCCCATATAGGTAGTGTCTCCAGATTTTCAACGCAAAAACGACTACTGCCAACTCCAGATCATGAGTAGGATAATTCATCTCATATTCTTTGAGTTGTTGCGAGGCATAGGCTATGACTTTCCCATGTTGCATGAGAACACATCCTAACCCTTTGCCTGAAGCATCGCTGTAGATAACAAATCCATCCAAACTAGATGGTATTGTCAGAACAGGTGCTGAAACTCTTAAGCTCTTGGAAACTCTTCTCGCATTCCTCGCTCCATACGAATTTTATATCTTTCTGAGTCAGCTAAGTTAACGGGGTAGCGATTCGAGAAAATCCTTTCACGAATCTCTGATAATAACCAAATTAAGCCCGTAGCTACGTACTTTGGCCACCGAAACTTGGTTGCTCCCAACTTTTTATTACTTCAATCTTTGCCGGGTCAACAGATACTCCATGTTTTAACACCACGTGCCCAAGGAATGCTACTTCCTTAAGCCAGAACTCGCATTTCTTTAGCTTGGCATATAGCTTGTTGTCACGAAGCCTTTGAAGTACCAGCTTCAAATGGTGCTCATGATCTTCACGGCTTTTGGAATAGATGAGGATGTCATCAATAAAGACAACAACGAACTGATCCAAATATTCCTTGAACACACGGTTCATCATATCCATGAAAGCAGCAGGAGCATTAGTCAATCCAAAAGACATGACTAAGAATTCATAATGCTCGTACCGAGTTCTGAACACAGTCTTTGGAATATCCTCAGTTTTAATATCCAGCTGATGATATCCAGAGCAAAGATCGATCTTTGAAAAGAATTGTGCGCCTTACAACTGCTCGAACAGGTCATCAATGCAAGGTAACAGATACCTATTCTTGATGGTGACATGGTTTAATTCCCGATAGTCAATACAAAGTCGCATACTCCCATATTTCTTCTTTACCAATAAAACAGGAGCACCCCAAGGAGATGTACTAGGACGAATGAAACCAATGTCTAACAACTCCTGTAGTTGGACCTTTAACTCCTGAAGTTCAATAGGAGCCATTCGATATGGGGTTTTAGAAATGGGCTTTGTACCCGGTTCAAGGTCAATAAAGAATTCAACTTCACGTTCTGGGGGTAGACTAGGAAGTTCTTCAGGAAATACGTCAGGAAATTCACTAACAACAGAAAAATTATTCAAATCTGACATGTTTTTGTTTAGGTCCATAACATGGGCTAAGAAAGCTTGACATCCGTTTTTAAATAAACGAATGGCTTTATGGCTTAATATGACAGTGATTGACTTTAGTGGTTTGGTTGCTTGAATTCGCATAACAGGTTGGTTAGGAATATGAAAACTAACAACCTTACAAAAATAATCAATTTTTGCATGATGAGTAGTTAATCAATCAATCCCTAAAATCAAATCAAATGCAAGTATCTTTAAAGAGATAAGATCAACAAGTAATGTGATGGTGCCAACTTGGATCAAACAATATTTATAAACAGTGGATGTAATGAAAGTTTCTCCTAATGGAGTTTCCACAGATAAGTTAAAGTCTAATTTCTCCGGAGTCAAGTTTAAACGTTGAGCACAAGCAGGAGAGATAATAGAATGGGTAGAACCGATATATAGTAAGGTATAAACTTCGAAAGAGTTTAAGATTAGCTTACCCATGATCACCTCGTTCGGGTTTCCCGCGTTTTGGCCAGTCACGACAAATGCTCTCCCTTGAACCACCGACTTTGTTTTGTCCGTAGTCGCCTTTAGTGCCACCGACCCAGTTGGACTTGACTTCGCTACCGGACAAAATCGGGCTATATGACTGTCTTTTCCACAACTAAAACACACCTTGTAAGGCTGTGAATAGTTTAGACTTATGTGTCCCTCCTCTCCGCATCTGTAGCATCTAACTGGCGGTCGTTCTCCTCCCCTAGAATTTCTTGCTAGTGCTGGTGCTGGTGCTGATGTTTTCCCATCATTGTTAAATATCCTCTTTTCGAAATTTCCACTTGACTCACCTCTCCTTTTATCATGGCCACGATTACTACCAGAGTGGTTACCACTTTTGTCCTTATTTTTTCCTCCCCGCTGGTTATCATTGCTCGATGACTGTTGTCACCGATATGACCCTGGTTATGGTCCCTCGGTTGAACATACTCATTATCTCGCTCTAATAATTGAGCCCTGTTGACAACATCTGAATGTAGAGAAAATTTATGAGAGATAAGGTATTGACAAATTTAAGGTTTTAGACCTCTTAGAAACATCTACATCATAGGTTCCTCATTCTCTACCAAATGAGGTGCAAACCTGGATAACTTCGCGAACTTCGCCTCGTACTGGGACACCGTTATTTTATTCTATTCCAGTCTAATAAACTCTACCTCCTTCATATAACAAATACTTTCATGAAAGTACTTATCATTGAACAGTTTCTGAAATTTTTCCCAAGACATGTTGAGTGCTGCTGGCTGGGTACGCTTCACAGATTCCCACCAGTAATCTACCTCACAACGGAACATAAATATGGCAAATGGAACCTTTTGTTCCTCCGTGCATCCCAAGACATTGAATATCTTGGTAATTTGCTTGACCCGTGTTTTTGCCTTAATCGGATTCGGCTTTCCCCAGAACTCTGGTGGTCCCAACTCTTTGAACTGCTTGGCTGTGACAAACCGCGCGCTGCTATCATTTCCACCCATATTTTGTAGATGAGTCTCCCTCATCTGATTTTGCACGAACTGCAAAAAGCTTCTAAATCCCATCATTCATCATTTGTTCGGTAGTGTTGTTTACAGGAGGAATATTGCCATCCTATTGCACGTTCCCCTGGTTGGTGATTAAAGATGTCTCCACGATCTCATACACTCCATTATTAACATTTCCAGCTGCCATTCTCAAATAGTGCCACAAAAAAGGGGTTAATTAAAGAAAATGATATACCACATAATACCCCTATATTCTGACCAACCAACAAATAACAAATAGGCTTAGGCAGGACACACTAGCAAAGGATTTACTCGTCTCTCCCCTTCTAGTTATATTCCCCGATCTCCGCTAGAGACCATATCCCTAAGCTCTAATACCAACTGTGAAGCCCCCAAAATAGGTATAAATCACCCATTCTGAGTCACCAAAGACATGGTACAGAAATAACTACAACTTCATTAATACAATTATCGTGCAAAATACGACAACACATAGACTGTGAGTTTAAATACAAATATTGTCTTCTAGACAATATACACACTAAGATAAAGTCCTCATTACAATTATTGATGCACTATTTTACAAAATAGTGAGGACTTCTAAAACAACTATCTTAAACCATCACTCCATACCCCAGCTAGTTCCTGCTAAATTATCACCTCCTGAGAAGAAAAATGGAACAAAAAGGAAAAGGGTGAGCTCAACTAGCCCAGTAAAGAATATTATGACTATGATAATGAACAACAAATTATCGTTAGCCTTCAACAAATTAGATAAAATATAATGGACAACAAGTTTTAGATCAATATTTACAGCGGAAATAACAATTCATTAGAAGAGTTAAGTAGAGAATGAAATCTACTATCATCTATGAATTTAAAAGTCCATCATCAATATTTTATCCCTGTAACATCAATCAATATACATCTTGAATAAAATATTCATCTTTGCACTACGGGCCAAAGATATTCATCTGTATCACCAGTTGGTCATGTTCATCTCAACACCTATTCACCTTTGCACTATGGATCAAAGATATTCATCAGGTAATCATTCATCTTTGCATTACAGGCCAAAGATATTCATCAAGTATCACCAGTAAGGATTAAAGATGATGAAAAATATTTTAAAGAACGAATCCAGTGAGATAAAAGGACAAAGATTAGAGATTCGTACTTTAGATAATTCAAATTTAAAAATACTCCATAATAAACCATAGTGGAGTAAAATTCAAGAATGAAGATCAAAACATTGATACAATCAAAGATATAACCATAATAGACATCTGGGACAAAGAAGAAAAAAATTCATTTTTCGGTGAATAGTATCGTATTTGTGAATAGTGTTGTATATGTGAATAGTGTCGTAAACGTGAATAGTAACCCCAACACAAAAAGGTAGAAATTCCACAATAATATTCATACCAATATTTCGACATAATGATATTGAAAGAAATAATATCATTTATGAAGAAAATAACATCCTTTACCTCAAAAGAACAGTACTTCTGACCGAAATATCAGATAAAATATTAAAGGAAACTTGCACTGAATAGCAACTCTCAAAATATCTAAATACTCACAAAAATACGCTCAATAATATAGAGAGAGAAAACTTATGTTTCTGGTGTGATTTTCAATTTTAACCTATGCACCTATTTATAAGAAAATGCTAGAACGCCAAAGGAGACTAAATTAATAAAATATTAATTTTTTTTCTACGCACATTTATTTGATCAAATTATCAGCCATCACAAATGGGGCCCACTAAAATTCAAAATTTCTACACCACCCAAAAGTGGGGCCCACCCATGTTTTTAAATAAAAATATTTATTTTTGAAACTTCAATAATTCATAATAAATAGCCCTTTTATCAGAAAAATTCAAATCTCATGTTAATTCTATAGGAAATCCAATTCTGTACAATTTTGTAGAAGAAAGTTTTTCCAAATTTCAAATAAAAAATGTGCGAAATCCACATACACACGATTTTTAATACCTCCATTCTGACAAAATACTGATAAAACACCTCAGCATTAATTCCTTCATTTATATTCACACAAAATAAATATTTCCCTATCCAATATTTATATCCACATAAAATAAAAATTTTCTTATCATATAAATCTATAATTAATTATTCACAAATAATATTACAGAATCACAATTATGACAACCAGGTCTTTCCCAGGAAAGAGAGGGCTTTCCGATAAGGATTTCTCCTTACTGGCGCGCAATTAAATGAACAAACCCCTTTCATTAGACAGAACTTCCTTAGACATTGCCCATAATGCTATCTAATAATATTATTCAAATAATATGAATTATTGATCTGATAATGGAAATACTGTGTAGTGATAATTATTGAAACAACAATAATATAAAATATCAACGCAGCAATTATTGAATCAATAAAATAAAATATTGAACAGTAATTACTGTAACACTTATTAAGTAGTGCCTTCTTACGTAAGAATCAATAATCTAACAATACTGTGCAATACCGTGTGCTACTGTGCAATCACGCATATAACTGTACTTTAACCACCGGGTATTCCAACAGTGTTAATGGTAACAATTACACTGTTATTTATAAAAACTCAAACTTGTCGTTTTCTTCATTCAACCGTTTTTCGTTATGGGGCCCACAAATGGCTGCGTCGTCGTACGAATATTCCCTGACAGCAAGAATATTCCACGACCAAACGAATATTCTTCGACAACAATGAATATTTTATAACCACTTGCTTATTTTGTAAAATTTGCACATTTCACCCATAACCAAAGCGTTATATCAAATTAACTCCTTATTATTTCAAGATAATGAATAGAGGAAATTCAATTTTATTTATAAATAGTTGGGGTCTTACAATACCAATATAATTTATTCTATTATTCTGCTATATAATATGTTGAATTATTATTAGAGTTAGTATGTGGCAACCAGATTTGAGACAAGTGGGGTCTAGATTTGGGGGTGTCACACGGATCGCAAAGTAGTTTGCTTCCACTATAATAAGCCTAGACACTGGAAAGAAAACTACGAGAAGCATCTTGTAGAGGCTAACCAGAAGAAGCTTAATGAAGCTTCAGTTACAGATATAGTTTTTGTTTATGATTGAAATAAATTTTTCTTTAAGTCAAGGTTCTACTTGGGTATTGGATACCGGCTTTGGTTATCATAAATATTGATTTATGAAGGGACCAAGCAAAAGTAGAAAGCTAAACAAAGGATAAGTAATCCTATGTCTGGTAAATGAAGCAAAGGTTGCTGCATTAGCCATAGGAACTTATAGTTTAGCACTGCCTACGGGCAAATCTATTAAGTTAATAAGTTGTTATTATATTCTAGTTCTTGTTAGAAAAATTGTTTTCATTTTTATTGTTGGACAATGAAATCTTTGGTATTATATTTAAGAACAATTGTTGTTCTATTTATAATAATAATATTTTATATAGAACTGAAATATTACTTAATGGATTTTGTGTACTTGACATACGTGAAAAATTATTTTGCAAATTGAACAAACTAGTATAAGACAAGGAGATGATCAATCAAAAAGTTGAATGTGTGTATTTGTTGAAATACAATTGTGAATTATTTGAAAGGTTCAAAGAATTCAGAAGTGAAACAAATTGGCAAAGTATTAGGATTCTTTGATCGGATCAAGGAAGAAATACTTGTGCAATGAGTTTCTAGATCATCTCAAATGGTTTTCTAACAATGGACGCCTCCTGATACGCAATAATTAATTTATGTATCTGAAAGGAAAAATCGCACCTTATTGGACATGGTGCAGTCCATAATGATTTTACCGACATTCCAGTATCCTTCTAGGATAATGTCCTAGAAATGGCTGCATATTTACGAAAAGGTAACCTCAAAATCCGGCCACAAGACTCCATAAAAGTTATGGACAGGAAGGATTCCTAATTTTAAGTAAGTTAAGATAAGGGGTTGTCCAACTTATGTGAAAAGGTTTCAAAGGATAAACTTGGGACAAGATTTGACAAGTACAGATTTGTGGGACATCCTAAAATAATTTTAGGGTATATATTCTATAATCCTACTTAGCAAAAGGTGTTTATTACGAAACACGCTGTCTTATAAGATAAAGATTTTTATCATTGAAGGGGCTAGTGGGAGGATAATAGATCTTGAAGAGTTCAAGAACCACAAAACACTATAAGTCAAATAAGAGGAACATATAGATAGACCTATTGTACCACAACTGAATCATAAATCTAGAATAGTACCAAAATACCTAGGAGGTATGGATTCATCATAGATGATGATGATAAGGTACACATCATAGAAGATGATGATCCAGTTATATACGATGAGCTAAGAGTTGTAGACACTCAGAGAAATGGATTGAAGCAAGCTTCTCAAAAATGGAACATTCGTTTTGATGAGATAATCAAAAGAGTTTAATTTTATCAAAAAACAAGAATGAGCCTAGTGTGTACAAAAGGGTCAGTGGGAGCGTTGTGACATTCCTAGTATTATATATTGATATACTACGGATAAGGAATAACATGCCAATGCTAGAATCAGTAAAGATAAAGTTATCGAAACATTCCTCCATGAATGATTTAGGAAGAGTATCATAATTGGGGATAAAAATCTATATAGATAGATTTAATAGGATGCTCGACTTAACCCAAGAAATGTATATTCATTTGATGTTAAAGTCGTATAGCATGGAAAACTTCATAGGATGTCTCATGTTGATGAGCTCTGGAGTGTATCTCTCTTAATAGTCCCCACAGACTCATAAAAGAGAGATCGTATGAGTAACTATCATATATGAAATGAAATGTACGAGACCTGATGTTGATCAATCATATTCTAGAGAAGTTCACTGTGAGTCAGTGAAAAACATCTTAAAGTACTTTACCAACAATAAGGATGTGATCATATTTATGGTGGGTCTGAATTAAAACTAGAGAGCTTAACAGACTCAAGTTTTTTCAGACAAACCAAGATGACAGAAAATCCACTTTAAGGTAAAGCGTTACCTTAAATGGTCGTGCAATAAAATTGGAAATGTTCCAAACAGCAAAGAGTTGTTGGTTAAGTAATAAAGATGAGATATATAGCTATAAATGAAGCTACAAGTTGATTGTTTGGATGAAAAGTTCATTACAGAATTAGGAATAGTTCCTAAGTCTCATCTTGGATCTAAACATGTGTTGTAGCACTTTCATTTAATATATAGGAATCATTGAAAGATGGGAAATCACTATAGAGATAGTGAACTCTCAAGAACAACATTACATATCCATTAACTAAAGCTTATTCAACAGCAGGATAATCGTCACTTAGAAAAGAAGGGTATGAGATACCATGGCGATTGCCTTTAGTGTAAGTGGGAGATTGAAAGTAGTATGCACAAAAGCTAATAATGTTTGATGATAAAGCATATACTTTGTAACAATCTTATTCATTTATTAATAAAGAGTATTAATTTATTAAAGGCTTTTAATTATCTACATGATGCTACTTTATAATATGTGATAAACTCATAGTTTTAAGTAATACTTTTAGAATAATGATGATGATCATTCTAATGAGATCTAAATTCTTAGAAAGCTTAAAAATAAAATAGTTCCCAATCGTTGGATTACTAAATTATGGATTAGTGAATCTGAATAGATTGGTACATACGTTGCTTGCTCATTGGATGAGGATGATTGATCTCATGATCATTTGTGTGGAGACACTAAAGCAAGTATGTAGGTGTTTATTGGAGAATAAGTTCACTGAACGTGGCTCGCTAAGGAATACCTAATGGAGTTTTACTTGGCTGTCAATAGGAATTCCTGTAGTGATAGTAGTACAAGTGATCATTGGACTTGATGTCATCATAGTATCTTGTGTATGATGAGTTATACTTTGACTTATTCCTTAAGACCCTTAGGGTATATCAAAAGGTATGCTTGGGTATAATAAGTTGTACATGGAGATAATGTATAATCAATAAATAATCTATCACTTCTAGTAAAAGAAGAGAAATTTTCTGTGTGATTCGATAAATGACAACCCAGTAGTCCTTGGCCAAGGCAGAATGAAATTAGAAAGGAGTTTCTAATTTGCATTATTTGGTGTTGTGCATTTAAGAATTAAAAAATATATAATTAAATAAAATAAGACTTGACAGTAATTCCATGTCTTATATTTAATTGGGACATTGTATGGTGGAAGGATTGAATTATACGGTAACTATTTACTCAAAGGTTCTTTTATGATTAATGTTGAAATCTATATTATCTAAAAAGTCTTTAATCGCTAGAGAGGCTTATCCCTATTGTAGGATAAATATTATTTATTTAAATAAATTAATTATTTAATTTATTTATTTAAATAAGATTAGAATTTTTCTAATTGATTTATTCACAATCAGTTTAATATGGAGAACCTAATAGGTCACACCATAAAAGGAAGAATAATTATTTAAGAAGTAAATGGAATAATCGTAATAATAAGTTAAGTATATTTAATTTAATCTATGGTGATATAATAAATTAAATAGCTTAATATTTATTATTTAATATTTTAGAAATATTAAATATAAATTAATAAGTGGAGGATTATTATTATTATTTAATTTCTAAAGGAGTTTGGGAATTAATTAATAAAAGTAATCTCATATATTCTAATAAGATTAGAAGGAAAACTAATTAAAAGAGTTTAATTAATTATTCCTAATAAGATTGGGAGCCTAATTAATTAAATGAGTTTAATTATTTAAAATAAAACCCAATTCCTTAATTGTTAAAGAGGGTTCCCCACATCTATAAATTAATAAAGATACATGAATATACATAATTCCAATAGTTGGGAGAGTACATCTTTTTATAGAAAAACTAGGGTTTTGCCAAATACCCATGTTCTTCAATTTCTCTTTTTTCCTTGGTGGATCACCTTTAGAGGTCAAACACTTGGGTGGCTAACATTGATCAAAGGAAGGAACCAAACCCGGTGGATTCAAGTTGAACGTGAAAAGGATTGGAGGTGAACTTGTACCTGAGGAATCTCGAATCTTCAAGGGTATAATTCTTGTTCTTTATCTTTTCATTTAATTAATAATTATGCATAAAGGATGATCCGGGTATATGGTTTATAAAATTTTAAAACTTTATTTTATCATGTTTCTGCTTATTTTGTGCAATTTGATTGCATTTATGAATATTACAAACATAACAGATACCATTCAATACCATCCTGGAAAAATGAACATGGTAGCTTAAGCGTTGAGTAGAAGATCATATGTGGGTACGAGTGCGATATTGTCAACGCAAAGGCCCATTTTGTATGACTTGCAAAGGATGGAGATAGAGTTAAAGACTCCAGGGACCCACGTGATGATGGCAAATATACGAGTCGAACCGACTTTAATCGATAAAGTTAAAGCTGCTAAAGCTACGGACCTGGAGCTGATGCGCATGAGGAAGAAAGTATAAGAAGGTGCTATTCCGGAAGCAAGAATCGATGAAGAAGGAATACTGCGAGTCAACTCCAGATTTTGTGTTCCTAACGACCTTGATTTAAAGTATAAAATCATGATGGAGGCGTACAACACACCATTTTTAATCCATCTCAGAAGTACCAAAATGTATCGTGATCTTCGACATACATTTTGGTGGAGCAATATGAAGAGAGAGATAACAGAGTTTATCTCAAGGTGTATAACTTGTCAACGAGTCAAGGCGGAGCATCAAGTGCCAAAAGGTCCATTGCAGCCACTTAAATTCTAGAATGGAAGTGGGAGCACATTACCATGGATTTCGTTACTGTTCTTCCCAAGTTCTCTCAAGGCATAAATGCAATTTGGGTCATTGTCGATAGATTGACCAAGTCTACTCATTTCTTACCTATACGAGAAATTTATTCACTTGAACGTCTTGCTCGTATATACATAAATGAGATTGTAAGACTGCATGGTATGCCAGTATCCATAGTTTCTGATCGAGACCCGAGATTCACTTCAAGATTTTGGGTTAGTTTATAAAAAGCTACGGGCACAGATTTACGTTTTAGTTCGGCATATCATCCTCAAACAGACGAGCAGTCGGAGAGGACTATTCAAACTCTTGAAGATCTATTAAGACTTTGTGTCCTAAACTTCAAAGGAAGTTGGGACAAGTTCTTTCCATTGGTGGAATTCTCCTACAACAACAGTTATCAAGCAAGTATTGGAATGGCTCCATTCGAGGCGTTATATGGATGCAAGTGTCGTTCTCCAGTATGTTGGGATGAGGTGGGTGAAGCTACGTTGTTGGGACCGAAATTGGTACGCATGACAACGAAAAAGATCTAAATGATCCGACAACGTATAAAAACCTCACAAGATCGACAAAAGAGTTATGTTAATCTTCATCGAAGGGACATGGAATTCAATGTTGGAGATCATGTGTTGTTACGTATTTCTCCACGGAAGGGAGTTACGAGATTTGAAAAGAGAGGAAAGCTCGATCCTCGATTTATTGGCCCATTTGAAATCCTCGATTGAGTAGGAACTATGGCTGATAGACTCGCCTTACTACAGAGTATGTCTTGGGTTCATAACGTTTTTCACATATCTATGTTACGTAAATATGTGGAAGACCCGAACCACATTATTGAATTAGAACCAGACGAGATAGCGGAAGATTTAACATATGAAGAGGTACCTGCTAAAATCTTGCATAAGAAGGAACATATTCTACGCTCCAAGGTTATACCTCAAGTTAAAATTTTGTGAAAAAACCATGATGTTGAGGAAATGACCTGGGAGTTAGAATCTTAAATGAAATCAATGTATCTTCACCTCTTCGACATACCAGGTACGTACACCAATTTTGAGGATGAAATTTCATAAGAATGGGAGGTTGTAAGACCCCAATTTTTATGAATAAAGATGAATTTTTCTCTAAATATCATTTTTGAATATTAAAGAGTGAATTTGTTATAATGCTATAGTTGTGGGTAATAATTATAAATTTTGCAAAGTAAGCAAGTTGTTATAAAATATTCGATTTGTCGGGGAATATTCATTTTAACAGGAAATATTCGTACGACGCAATAATTATTGGTGGACCCCATAGCGGTAATTCATCATTTCGGAGTTAAAAAATCCATGTAAATAACTTTTATAAAAATAACTACGAAAGTTTTACCGTTAACTGTTGAAATACTCGGTGATAAAAGTACAATAATACACGTGGTTGCATAGTAGAACACGGTATTTGATGCTTACGTGAGAAGTCACTCAGTTATACTCAATTATTGTTATACTAATTATTGCATAGTATCTCACATTATTGATTCTATTATTGTCACGTCACAGTATCATATGTACAATATTTTATATTATTAAGTCAATAATTGAGATGACAAGTTAATCATATTATTATTTGCATTATTGACGATGTCTAGAAAGTTCTGTAGAGGAAAGGGGTTTGGTCACCTAATTGCGCGACAATAGGAAGAAATTCTTATCGGAAAACCTCCTCTTTCCTGGGAATGATCTGGTTGTTAATATTGCAAATTATATTATTGATGAATAAATGTAGTTAAAAATATTGAGGGGATTTTTATGAAGTATTTGTTGTAAATTTGGCTTATTATTTGAACCCCCACTTACCCATTTTTCAAAACTGTCGGTAGAAGTTATCTCATTTTTGTTATATATATAGGGGTTCCATTTGCTGTGGAGCAACCCCTTTTTTGACATGTTGAATTTTTATTTTTATTTTTTTTGCTCCAACCAAAATTTCAACAGAAGCCGTGGGAGTTTCCACAACAACCCTATTCGTGGATGGAACCCATATATATATATATATATATATATATATATATATATATATATCTGTGTGTGTGTGTGTGTGATTTGAATAGGGGGAGAAAACATATGGGGGAGGGAAGTACTTTTATTATTATTATTATTATTATTATTATTATTATTATTATTATTATATATTATATATTATAATAAGTTTGCTTTTTTATGAAAAATAGAATATATTATATTTTATTATACATAGTGTTTGCATAGTAAAAATCAGAAAATTCAATTAGTACGCCCGTGATTTAGTCAAAATTTTACTGTGCAGTCCATGATTTTATTTTCTAAATAGTATCCTTCCATTCTCCTATAAATAGGATGCTTAGTTTAGAATTAAAAATCACACCAGAATCAGAAAATTCTTCTTCTATAATATTGAGCGTATTTCTTTAGAGTTTAAGTAAGCTTTTAGCGTAGAAAATAGTATAAGTTTTCTTCAAGAATATCCCTGCCCTACCAGTCAGAAGTACTCTCTTTTTAAGGTAAGGGGTATTATTTATTTCATATTTAGTTACAATATTATTTTTCGTATTTGTAAGAAATTTTATTTCATTCAATATTCGCAAGAAATATTATCTTCGTTTAATATTCGTAAGGAATATTATCTTCGTTCAATATTCATAAGGAATATTATTTTCGTTCAACAGTTGTAAGGGATATTATTTTTGTTCAATATTCGTATGAAATAATATTTCCTTCCATACTTTATAGTATGTAAGTAATATTATTTCGTTTCAGATTCTGAATTCTACACTAATTTTGTTAAAGTATGGCTTATATATTCCTTAAAATTAGTAGAATATCCTTAAAATTTGCGCTTCATCTAGTATCTTTTTATGGAAATATTATTCTGAGCATTCTTGATAATTTTTAATCTTTTTATGCTGGGGTACTATTCATGAGGTACTATTCTCGAAGTACTATTCACGGGGTACTATTTACTCTGGTACTATTCACCTGGGATACTATTCATGACAAAAATTGATTTCTTTTTGATCCAAATCATTTTTGATACAATATTATTCTTGAATTTTACTCCACAAAGCAGTATCATGTTGATAATTTAGACATTATTGAATTCTGGATAAATTAAATTATAAATCTTTAAAATTTATCATTTGCTTTCATTTAATTGAATTCTTATATCATTGTCATCATCCTCATGCTTATATTGTGATGAAAGTCATCTTTGGCCCGTAGTGCATAGATGAACTGTTGATTGAAATGATTATGACAAGGAATTATTCGGTATAATCATGACCCGTAATGTTACAAATGATGTGGTAAAAGTCCTCATTGGCCCGTAGTGCATTAATGGACAGTTGTTGGCATGATCATGACCATTGGTGATAACATGAATATCTTTGACCCGTAGTGCATAGATAATTCGTGGACGTGATACTAATAAATATCATTGGCCCGTAGGGCATGGATAATTCAGTGATGTGGATTATTTATTGAGTTGAGTCTCAGCGATAAATTTGATGAGAAACTTTTTAAATCATAAAAGATAGTAGATATCATGCTCTACGTGACTCTTCTAATGGATTGCTTGTTCCGCTGCAGTTAAACTTGTTGTTTATTGTATTCTATTAGTTTAACATTATTGAAGGCTAACAATAATTTATTCTGCATTATCTTAGTCATAATATTTCTTACTGGGCTAGTTGAGCTCACCCTTTGCTTTCATTGTTCTCTTTAGGAAATGATAATATAGCAGGGACTAGTCGGAGAATGGAGTGATGGTCCAAGATGGTGGCTATAGTAGTCCTCACTATTCTAAAAAATAGTGTGATAATAAATATAATTAGGACTCCATTTGAGTTTGGATATTTTCTAGAAGACAATATTCGTGTCAAAACTCTAAGCTATGTTTTGTCGTATTTTACATGACAGTTGTATAATTAAGTTTGTATTTAAATTCTCTACCATGTATTTGGCGACTCAGAATGGGTGATGTATACTTATTTTGGGAATTTATATGAATTTATAATTTAAAAATATTTTAAGTTAAATAAAAAAACGCCAATAATGTTCGTATATTTTATTATGGGGGGGTTTTTATTTAATTACTCTTACAAAGTTTGGCATTAAAATTTTGAAAATATATATTTTCACAACACTTTAATATTTTCACATAAAAAGTGTCGCTATAGATGTATAGCCACGGTGAAAACCGACGCTATCCGTTGCCTATAGGAACTATAGCGACGATTTTCATGTGAAAATATCACTTTTCTAAAATTTTCTCTAATAATGAAACTAGGTATACAACATTAAAGTGATAATTGAGCTCGTTTGGTAACCGTTTTATTTTGTTTTATCTTCGTTTGGGAACTGTTTTTATTTTTTTTTATTCTGCAAGCGTTTCAACTTTTGGACCCAAAACTAAAAAAAAAGAAAAGAAGATGAAGACGTTTTTGTTTTGTTTTCAAAAAGATGAAAACACGCGAAGAAATCTTGATTTAATGAGGTTTGGACATCAAACCTTGTGAAAAGCAAAATTAACCAAAATCTCTAAGTGTAGGGTATGTTGATTAATTATATCGAAACGTATTATTATATAGAATAAAATCAATTAATCAATTAGTAATTTTCCATGAATTGAAAGAAGTCATCTTGTATATATCACGCTTCTGCTATGCTTAAGGGTGAAAGCTTTCAATTGTCTCTCTCAATCTTATGATGGATGTATAGGTGTGTATAAAATTCTTGAGACGACAATTGAGACCAAATCTTATCTGTTTTATTTATAGAATAGCTAAGGGTCAAAATCATACATCAAGATTATGAAACTGTAGGGCTCATTATGCCAAATTAATATCAAACCTATAAATAAAGTGATTAAATTAATACAATATGTAAGCCCAATAGTTACATAAATAGTAGAGACCACATAAGAAAATAAAATATTCTAATAGCATATATATATATATATATATATATATATATATATATAGAGAGAGAGAGAGAGAGAGAGAGAAAAATATGGGAATGTATGAGAGCGGAGATAGATGGAATATCAATGACGGATTGTAGAACGGGAACCATAGTATAGGTGTAAGTCAGAAAAAACGGATGACGTTGAAAGGTGTCATGCAGGGGCGGACCTAAGCTAGGAATGGGGGAGCACTTGTCCCCACCGAATTTTGAGTCTCTTCATGATATATATATATATATATATATATATATATATATATATATACACACACACACACATTACAGTTATTAATATATTCACAAATTTTAAGACTTAGTGGAACAAAGTAAGTAGAGTACTACAGTTATATTAGTACACTACTATTATGTTACTAGAAAAAAGAATATGCTACTATCTTTTTAAAATAAAATACTACTATAAGAACTTAAGTATTTTATTGTCTTGATCAATTTACTTCTCCTAAATACCAAGAAGGTAAAAAATAGAGGAGTTACATTTACTAAAAATTGTGAAAGATTTCGGTTAGAGTTTCTATAATTTACCTAAATTTTCCAAGAAAAAAACATTGCCTATGTTGGGTAAAATATATATACGCTCTACACGCAAGGGCACGTGGTCAACGAGTAATATAATGATGAGAAAAGTATCGTTCCCACAGAGACTATTATAAAATTAAATCTAACAATTACCAGTTTTATATTAACCCATTTTTATTAAACTATTCAAATTAATACATATAACTAATTAAAATGAAGAAACTAAAAATCCAAATCAATCAACACACTAAGTAACCGTAAATTTCAAGCAGATAATGGAGAATTAGGCTTACAATTTCACTTTACGTTTCACTCTGATTATCACACCTTATTCCAGTTCAATTCACTATCTCACTTTATTAATCAAGAACACTAAATTAGAGTTAGCCATCTCTCGATACACTAACCCCGTATTAACTTAAATCCACAAATTTGATAGAATTAAGTCAAACACCCTAATTAACTAATTCGCTATATCTCTATGTGAATTAAAATCAAAAAAGGTTTAAATCCCAAGTTCTTTACACGATCACATGTGATGTTAGATATATCTATATCCTAAAAATTCATCAAGATTCTATTAAAACACAAAATTCAAGAACACATGCTATAGTGATTAGTGATAAGTAGATTTTATACATATTTATCCGGTATCTTTTAATTGAATTAGTTGCTTATATTCATGTGTGTTAGTTACTTTTAATGTATTTTGTGTTCATTTTGTAGGTTATATATTTGGGAGCGGTGTGAGCGACTGTTGGTAAGGAAAAGCAAGGAAATCGCAAAGAATTGGTAGGAAAACGCAAAGAAAAGCAATCCGGACATCATTTGATCTTTCATGTTCATTTCATGTTCTTAGCTTGTAACTTAGACTATATTTTAGAGCTTCTACTTAGCTTTCTGGAACATCTTGAATCATTCCAATCGGAGTTCGGATGCAAGAGTTATGACATTTGTACCAACGGACGTTGAATTTCGCTGTTTTGGGTGGTCATTAGCATAGAAGTCACTTCCAGTCCAATTTTGACCTTCATCCATTCTTTATTTCTCAATTCTTAAAGAATAAAAGTTGTATAGCTCGTCGATAGCTTCGATTTGATAGGTGGCAGGCCCCGTAACTTCTCCCGGATCAAAAGTTATGGCCATTTTACCAGAGGACACTGCAGCAGAAAAATAACTAACAGCTTGTACCCAAGCCGGGGCTTGCTATTTTATGCCTTATACCCAAGCCGGGGCTTGGGGTCCTGAGTTCAAAATCAGTATCATAGCAAGTCGGGGCTTGCTATTTGCAAGGTAACAAGCAAGCTGGGGCTTGGGTATGCGCAGAAAGAGTAGATTTTGTCAAAATTTGAGTCCGATAAGGATTGGTTCAAGCTGATTGACTCAAATACTTCCAAGAGGACTTAAAGACATATAAAGAGATATAAAAGGAGGAGAATTACACGGATTAGGGGGAAGTTTTTGGAAGAATTCCATTATATTAGATTAAAGTAGATTGGGAAAAACCCTAGTTCTTATTAGATTTGGAGATTGAAGCAACTTGGAGACCATTGAAGATTCAAAGTGGGAGCAAGGAGAGAGCATCAAATCTACAGACAATAGATTCTATCTTCTTATCTTCTTCTATCTTTGTCTTTTAATGTTTATTCAAGTGTGGATTCTTAATTTTAATTTAATGAACTAATTCTTTGTTTGAGATTACAATGGATCTTATTGTGTAGTTTATTTTAATATGCTTCGCTATCAATTATTAGGTTCTATTGTGAGGATTGTCTATTGTGATTTGGACTTAATTGTTTAATTGATTGGCTAATAATTACCATGATAATCTATATGAACTCGAGAGATGAAGTATAGATTTAGATCTGATCATGATAGCATGTGTTTGTGATTTCTACATAGATGGAATTCATGATTCGTGTTTAGGATAGAGAAATGCCTTTACGCCATATGTAATCTTATAGAGAACTTGTGCTTTAAATCCTTTTTAATTATAATTCACATAGAGATATAGTAGATTAGTTAATTAGGGTGTCTTGCTGAATTCTATCAATTTTGGATTTAAGTGAGTATGGGTATTATGCATCGAGAGGTGGTTTTATCTGCTTTAGTGTTCTTGATTAACAATTCAGGATAGAAAATAATTGATGAGAAGTGTGTTAACATAAATGAAGCAATAAGTGAAGTTGTGATCTTAAATCTCCATAATCTGATTTGTAATTAGTGGTAATTAGAATTAGTTTAATTAAGTAATTTACTTTATAACATTAAATTGATTTTTTAAATAAAATTAGTTTGGTTAAGAATTAGTATTTGGTAATTTGTATTAATAATTCCTCGTGAGAACGATACTCTACTTTCACTGTATTACTTGTTAACCACGTATACTTGCGTGCTGTGCGTAATTAGATTTTATTCAACAAGTTTTTGGCGCCGTTGCCGGGGAATTAGTTAATATATTTTTGTCAATATTAGCTTCAATCAAATTAGTCTTAATTTAAATATTTTTTTATTTTATTTTATTACCTTCCTATTTTTCTCTCGTTTCAGGTACCATGGCTGGATGCAATTATCAAAGGCCATATTCGAGTATGACTCAACCAAGGGGAGCAAGGATTGATGGACTCAATGTATTTTCTGCATTATCAGCACAACTTGAGACACTTTCGAGGAGGTTGGACGTTGTTGCAGCCCAACGTAATCGAATGATAGCAGTTACTTGCAATTATTGTGCTGGCAATCACCCGAGTAATCAATGCACCATTAGTTTTGGGCCGGGACAACATGGTGGTGAATACCTCAACGATTATGCATATGATAATTATTATCAAGTTTGGGGGTATCACCCGAATTCGTCATAGAGCTATACTTATGAAGTCCAATACTACGCTCCAAATCCAACATACACACCGGAATTCTCATATCCACATCCATTGCCACAAGAAGAAAAGACAAAGTTAGAAGAATTCATGTCAAAGATCATAGCAAGCCAAGAGGAGAGGATGATGAGTCAAGAAATATCGAGCCAAAATTTTCAGAACCAGATGGAACAACTCAACACCACTTCAACCCTTGGTCCTCAATACATGGATTTTGAAACTGAACAAGATAATTCAAGATTGAAGGATTTGTGGTACAAGTTTGTAGCATCAACTGAGGAGAAGATGATTGAGCAAGAGAGGTTAATTCAAAATCTGCAGAATCAGATGGATCAAATATTCGAAGCCTTGAACAATCGCCCTCAAAATAATTGGTACTATGACATGGATGATGAAACAGATGGAAAGCCAGAAGTGTACCTACCACTGGATGAACTGAAAGGAGTGGACATTGAGGAGACAACTGGGGGTTTGTAAAATGAAGAATATCAGATCACCTGTATTATACCCCAAGTATCTTCTCAACCAGAGTTGAAAAATCCAATGAGTTTTGCACACCCATGTCCCCTAGGTAGTCACATCCAAGGCAATGATCAATATGATAAAGAGGCCTCGTATACACCATGGTGGGCTGAGGAAGAGAAAAAGTCTGTTGTACTTTCCATGCCTCAATTCAACAATTTATTCCTAAATACAACGGACGAGACACCTAGTTATGCAATGGAACTAGAAACATCATGTACATGAATTATGCTAGGTTATTTCAATTCACAAATTAGTAAGATGGGAAACCTACCTACACACAGTGTAATTCTAATGGATGGAGGAATCCTAACTTATCGTAGGGGAATTGGATACCGTTGACCAGACAAAGTCAGGCTGAAAGACTGTAAATCAAGCGTTGAATGGGAGGCAACCCAGGATTTTTTTTTTATATTTATATGTTTTCCTAGTTTATTTAGTAGATAGGAATCATGTTATATTCCAAAGTGCTATTCTAATCTATGTTGTCTCTCTTCATTGCAGGTATTGGAGGTTCAATGGATAGGGAAATGATCGTCGCCACTATCGCCACCATCACTTCATGCTTAGCTGATTACAGGGAAGTTCTCTTCTACTTACCACTATATTCTTACAATGAGGACATTGTAATTGCTAAGTTTGGGGGAGTTTAGTTTAGTTCTTTATTGCATGTTTAGTTTCATGGTTATGTTAAGTTATTTTGCATATGTTGTTAATTTAGTTTAGGTTTATTATGTTTGCATTCATGTAGTACAACTGCATAAGTAGTTGCATAGTAGTATAGTTTAAATAGCATTATATTTAGTTTCTTGTAAAAAAAATCAAAAATCAAAATAAAATAAAAAATTCAAAAATAATAGTTAGTTACTATGTTCATCTTGCATGAGTCCAGTTGTTTGATAGTTACAGTCTATTTTGGCCAATAATGAGAATGGGATTGAGTAGACAAGTATATATAGTACCGACTATTAGAACTTTGATGTGATTTCTTGTTATGAATTGAATCTTTTCCTGTTTGAAACTGGTATAATAAGGATAGCACAGTAATAATAGCTATGTTGACTGATTAAGTTTAAATTGATACATAATGGACTTCTTAAGGATAATATTAGTTTGAATAAATGAAAGACATGAACAGGCGGAGATGGCTAATTTTAGACAAAAACTTAAGTTTGGGGGAAAAATTTTGGATATATAAGCTTAAAAAAAAGAAAAAAAACAATAAAAAATGATGAAAAATATATCGTGGCTAGTCTTGTTTCGGGGCCTTTGTTACTTGAGAAAGTACGCCCGAGGGGAGTATCTTTACACCTAGCGCCCTAAGGTCTTATATGGTTTGGGAGTCGTTGGTCGAAAGCTCGCTAAGGGGTAGCACTATTAGCCTAATGGAATGAAAAATTGCACAGTCATGGTTAAAAAAAAAATAAGAAAACAGGAAAAGTGCAAAAAGCCCCTGTAATGAAAAGTAAAGCATAAGTATCTCGGATTGGACTCTTGAACTTGGTGGATGTTTGACTTTAGTTGGATCTAGCGTGTTCGTGAATTTTGTGAGTTTTCACTGTATGATGCCTTTAAAGAGACCTATTTTGTGTTAAATTTGATTTTATATCAATTAGCATGGTTGTTGAGCAAACACGCACTATAACAGTGATAACAGTTTAAGATTTGATGATTGACTAAGAAATTGTTGATTGGTTTTGATATGATGTATTATCATGTTTACTTGATTTCTCTAAGGCCGAGTGAATAGATTTAATTCCATCAATACTGCTGGATACGTAGGCATATAGATTAGTTGCATTGAATTACATTGAATTGCATTGCAATATGTTGTGTTGCTTGGGGATAAGCAACGGTTTAAGTTTGGGGGTATTTGATAAGTAGATTTTATACCTACTTATCCGGTATCTTTTACTTGAATTAGTTGCTTATATTCATGTGTCTTAGTTACTTTTAATCCCTTTTGTGTTTATTTTGTAGGTTATATGTTTGGGAGAGATGTGAGCAACTATTGGTAAGGAAAAGCAAGTAAATCGCAAAGAATTGGTAGGAAAATGCAAAGAAAAGCAATCCGGACATCATTTGGGATTTCATGTTCATTTCATGTTCTTGGATTGGAACTTGGACTATATTGTAGAGCTTCTGCTTAGCTTTCGGAAACATCTTGAATCATTCCAATCAGAGTTCGGATGCAAGAGTTATGACATTTGTACCAACGGACGTTGAATTTCGCTGTTTTGGGTGGTCAGTTGCATAGCAGTCACTTCCAGTCCAATTTCGACCTTCATCCGTTTGTTATTTCTCAATTCTTAAAGAATGAACGTTGTAGAGCTCGTCAATAGCTTCAATTTGATAGGTGGAAGGCCCCGTAACTCCTCCCGGATCAAAGGTTATGGTCGTTTTACCAGAGGACACTACAGTAGAAAAATAACTAACAGCTTGTACCCAAGCCGGGGCTTGCTATTGTATGCCTTATATCCAAGTTGGGGCTTAGGTTCCTGAGTTCAAAATCAGTAGCATAGTAAGTCGGGGCTTGCTATTTGCAAGGTAACAAGCAAGCTGGGGCTTGGGTATGTGCAGAAAGACTAGATTTTATCAGAATTTGAGTCCGATAAGGATTGGTTCAAGCTGATTGACTCAAGGACTTCCAAGAGGACTTAAAGACATATAAAGAGACATATAAAAGGAGGAGAATTACAAGAATTAAGGGAAAGTTTTTGGAAGAATTCCATTAGATTAGATTAGAGTAGATTGAGAAAAACCCTAGTTCTTATTAGATTTGGAGACCATTGAAGATTCAAAGTGGGAGAAAGGAGAGAGCATCAAATCTACAGACAATAGATTCTACCTTCTTATCTTCTTCTATCTTTGTCTTTTAATGTTTATTCAAGTGTGGATTCTTAATTTTAATTTAATGAACTAATTCTTTGTTTGAGATTACAATGGATCTTATTGTGTAGTTTATTTTAATATGCTTCGCTATCAATTATTAGGTTCTATTGTGAGGATTGTCTATTGTGATTTGGACTTAATTGTTTAATTGATTGGCTAACAATTACCATGATAATCTATATGAACTCGAGAGATGAAGTATAGATTTAGATCTGATCATAATAGCATATGTTTGTGATTTCTACATAGATGGAATTCATGATTCGTGTTTAGGATAGAGATATGCCTTTACGCCATATGTAATCTTATAAAGAACTTGTGCTTTAAATTCTTTTTAATTATAATTCACATAGAGATATAGTGGATTAGTTAATTAGGGTGTCTTGCTTAATTCTATCAATTGTGGATTTAAGTGAGTATGGATATTATGCATCGAGAGGTGGTTTTATCTGCTTTAGTGTTCTTGATTAACAATTCAGGATAGAAAATAATTGATGAGAAGTGTGTTAACATAAATGAAGCAATAAGTGAAGTTGTGATCTTAAATCTCCATAATCTGATTTGTAATTAGTGGTAATTAGAATTAGTTTAATTAAGTAATTTACTTTATAACATTAAATTGATTGTTTAAATAAAATTAGTTTGGTTAAGAATTAGTATTTGGTAATTTGTATTAATAATTCTCGTGGGAACGATACTCTATTTTCATCAGACATTTTGTTGACCACGATACTTGCATGTTAAAGCGTAATTAGATTTTACCCAACAATTAGGTCTAGATTCATACATCATCTCTCGAATCCATAAAAATCCTCACAGAATTGGTGATCAAGCAATTCATACATTAAAGTACAAATCACAATAGATAAACTGAATTGATAGTATAATTAAACTGAATTCAAGGCATGAAAATCATTGTTTAACAATAAAGATTCATTGCAAGCCTAATTAAGAATTTAGTTCCTCATAAATG